>JAZHYW010031552.1:0-25546 GCA_037355805.1 Ixodes ricinus
GGGTCACGCGGTCGTTCACCTTCGGATGTAAAGCATCGCGCGCGAGGAACGCGTCGTTGTTGTTGTGGCCGAATGTGTCCGTCAGGTCCCTGAGGGGCCGGGGGTCGTAGTTGGATTGCTTTCCCCGGCGGACGAAACTAGGACGTCCGAGGCATTGCACGCACGTTGACCCTTTGAGTTGGTATACCATGGGACTTCTTCCTTTTTTTTTAAATTTATTCCTAATAGCTGGGAAGAGCCACAAATCGGGCGGCGAGGGAGTTTTAGTAGATCGTTCCGATAACGATACCTGATGCTCCTCCGGGGCCTTTTTTGCGCGTGCACTTATTTATTCGTTTATCTTTTTTACTTAAAGGATATCGCGGCTCACACATGTGGGCCATAGCAGGAATAGGGAACGTAAAAGAAACGTGGTTTGTTATAGCATGCCATATTACAATCAGGATTACTATATCTCGCGACAGGGGTTATTGCGTCTACAAATTAGCCGTCAGGTGACGGAAAGGTTACAATAGAATTTGCCAGAGAGTTCCATTCGTTAATTATCGTTATCGGGAAGGTTATCGAAGCAATCGGATCAATCTACTAAAACCCCCCTATTGGGAGTTTTAGTAGATTGATAGGTCGTTCCGACAGCTCACCCACAACGATACGAAACCTATATATGTTTTCCTTTATCCCTCTTCCCCTTCTCCAGGTATTATTTTCGTCATATAACAAAGGCGCAGTGCAGAGTATCGTTATCGGAGTCGTCGGCGCGATCTCTACTGAAACTCAATGTTGGCCGACAAGAGCATTGCATATCGAAGCAAGAAGTGTGCACGTGCATAATCAAGCCACACTGTATTAATACGGATTGTTGTCTTTTTTAGACTTAGGCTAGGTGGCGCAAGCTACCGCCCGTTACAAAAGGGTATAGCCATTAACATCCATCCATATGACTCGGCGCCAAATCGCATCGTCACGGCGCTCCTTGTCGCATAGAAAAAGAAAGGTGCAGGATTACGACGGCGCGAATTCAATGTACGTGATAGGGTTACTCGGCGATAGCAAACAAAGACGACGTGCGCAGTGACTATGCACTTTTGTTGCCGTATGATTGGCTCCATCGTAAATGGAGCAGCGGCCAGTCTTCCTCTTCCATTTGGGTTTGACGGAGCAACTGTGTTTCGTACCACGTCGCGAGCAAACTCCTGTGGGTTTGTATCCTGGCCTCAGTTGTATCTAGTTAAAGAAGCATTTCGTTGTATTTTTCGCGTTCGTCTCTCTCTCTCTCTCTCTCTCTCTCTAGCTCTCTCGTTTTGCCTTCTTCCTATTTATTAGTGAGCTGTTACCCCGTCGGTTTCGAAATGGTGTCGCGGATGACCCACGCAGAATCGTTTTGCTTGTAAAGAGACGGGGGGGGGGGGGGGGCGTACTCGGTTTTTGTTTTCTTTCTCCTTCTTATTTCTCATTGAAATGCCCGCCTCCCGTTGATTTAGGCTGGGCCGTTTTTCGCCCTGACGGAAACTGTCAAGCTGTCCGACCGGCTGAAATGGTTTCCTGCCGAGCGCGAATAGCTCGTATTTTTTTATTAGAGTTGCTCTTTTATTTTCTGCGTATTGTTCTCATTCCGAGCATGGCGTATCGTGGAATCGAGGCCAAGATGCCACCGGGTCGACGAACCTGTACTCACTCCTTTTGTTTTTTCTTCTTGCTCTGTCTTTTTTTGTGTTTTTTTTACCCGACCCACTCATATTTGCCTGATGCAAACCTCGTTTTTTTTTCTTCTTATGAGTGTATGTGCTTTCGTTTGTTTCCTTCCAACAACATTTAATGAAAAAAATCTGAGATTTTTATTTATAAGTGATTTGCGTTTTGGTCGGTTAAACAGATGATTTTAGAAGTCCATCGGGCAACACTGGCGGTCACCATTTCTCGGGCACGAAGCGTGCGATTGGATCCGAGTCCTTGCCGAACGCTGACGTCACACTCGTGTCCAATTCATGCTCAGAGTATACCCGCCTCAAACAGTGGCGAACTCCGATAATTGAGCCACTAGATGGCGCTACTAACTACAATATGGTTGAGTTCCTCGATATTCTCCGTCCGAAGGGAAAGCAGAGTTGCGCACTTGATTTCCCCACACCGCCAAGCTGCTCTTCGTCGAGATCGATCACGTGAGCAGCAAAGCATCCAGCGCCGTGCAGGAAAGCCACGGCTATGGTCGCTCCGCCGGCGTTGCACGCGCCTCGGCGTATGTTCCCCTGCCTCCGCCTCCTTCTTCTCCCTTAAAGGCCCGTTCACACTCTTGCGACCGAGTAAGACCGAGAGAGACCAGAGCGGTTTTTAAGCCTCTTGCGACGTCTTAGAACCGGGTGCGCTGCTGCGGAGCTGGTCCTAAGACGTCGTAAGAGGATTAAAAACCTGTCTTGTCTCTCTCGGTCGTAGCTCGGTTGCAAGAGTGTGAACGAGCCTTAGGCCCGTTCACACTCTTGCGACCTCTTAAAACTGGATTCCTTAGAACCTCTTACAACCAGAGGACACACTGGCGCCATCTATTGGGTAGCAGTGTAAACTTGGCGGTCCGGCATATTTTCTATTTCTCTCGCGCATTATCCTTTCTTTCTTGGCTCGAAAAACTTTTGTCAACGTTATAAACGAGCCTTTCTTACAGGTATTACGCACATTCGACCTCGGAAATCCCGCGAAACCTTCGCTCTTGTGACATGCAGTTCCAGGGTAAACCGCCTAGATGGCGCCAGAATGTCAGTGTGTTCTCTCGTCCTAAGAAATTTTAAGAAGTTTTAACAGATCTCGTCTCTCTCGGTCGTACTCGGCTGCAAGAGTGTGAACGGGCCTTTTCTGTTTTCCATGCGCCCGTGCGCACACAGCTCCGACTGTATGCGGAGAGCAAGTCGTCTGCTCATTGTGCGGGGATCGCGGTGACGTCAGAATGACGCCGAGTTCTGATTGGCTTTGATCGGAAGGATGCTGGGTAGACCTTAATGCTAGATGCCTCGAGGCCTACCCGCTATTTGTTTACGATCAGCCGATAAGAGCTCGGCGTTCTGATGTCATCATCGCAACCCCTGTGCATGAAGCAGACGAACTTGCCTAGCCACAGGAAGTTCTCCACACGAGTATAGACCTTTCCAAATACCGCCTTCTGGGCGCTGCCATCTTTGTCTTCTGGGCTGTGGAAGGCGTTCTGAGCGTGCGTAGTAGCTGCCTTCCGCGAAATATGAGACGCCACGCATGCGTAACAGTCCAGTGACTCAGCATTGTTCGACTGGAAGATGAGAGCTGGAACGGTCTATAGCGATGGTGGACTGTTGCATTTAGAAAACACGGACGACGTGAGGCGTCAATCCGCGTACGTGACGTCAACGCAGGTCTCTGCGTGAGCGTGGAAAGGCCGTGGAGTCCCCGATGGCAAGGAACGATAAAGAAAGAAGGGAGACCGAAAGTAAAGGCGGCGAAGAAAAGAAATGTAAGCGGAAGAAAGAAGAAAATCATAATATTTCAAACACAGTTTAAGGAGTCTGGACGCCCGTATCAGCCGCACTTGGCCAGACGCGCAATATATCTCTCAGCGAACGAGGTAAAGACAAAATTACATTTCAACAGTGCGTGAGGACACGATGAAAACCCGAAAAAAAAAAGAAAGATAGCACCGTCGCAGGTCGTACAAGTTCCTCCATACAGAGAGAAAAAAACAAAACAAGAAAACCGGCAAAACAGAAAACGGAAAGACGGTAGTGAAGTTGCCCAAGACGGAGGAGACTTATACCCTTGTGCCGCTAATCATCGCAAGAAAAATATAATGGAAACAGGTTTCTTTCGGCCACGTTTTGGCTTTGTTTCCATCGATGCACTCTGGTGTGCGGTGTGCATTTCCATGGAACTTTGCAATGCGAATTTCTTTTTGTATGTTGTCACATTTTAACTATAGTGATTTTGGGGGAGAGGAAAGGGGGGGGGGAATAAACAGCTTTTTGGGCTCGTGGGCTTTATGCGAAATGGATTGGAGTTCACTAAAAGAAAACACACACAGAGAAAAACAGCAACAAATAGACATTGAACGTAGAGGGCGAAGAACTATTCGTGGTTCCCGTCGAGTTTTCTTTCTTTCTTTATTTGTTTCTCTTTTTTCGAATTCGAATACTCGATTTCTGTTTCAATGTACGCTGGAGTACATCGATTCCGATCACGTACGAGATGGTCGGTTCGCCGCTGCGAACGCTCGACTTCTTTTGAATAATCTCCACACAAGCTCCTCTGTTTTTTGTTGTTGTTGTTTTCTGTTTTCTTTTTCTGTTTTAGTTTATTTCGGTGCACCAAAACATACAAATTTTATGATGATATCGTCATCACTATTCTACTTCTTAAGGCGCCGAATGTTTTTTTCTCTCTCTCTCTTTTTTAATTTTGCCATGACGGGTGTGGTTGTCGCTATAAGTTGTGTAGTACGAAAAAAATAGGAAAAGGCGTACCGAGACGGCTGTGAAATCTTCCCGACCAGTGTAGCTCTCAAACCAACGTCATTATAAAAAAATAAAAATAAAAAAATCATAAGCACTTGACTGCTTAGACTTCTCGCTTGCCGGTGGTCTTTTTGCTACGATGAGACAGTTTGAGATGAGATTGGGGCAACTTTAGGGTTGGAGCAGGGGCCAGCTGGACTCATCAAACAAAGTTGGAGCCGAAAGTTGGCGGAGCTCACCGATCGGACTTCGGCGACGAAAGCGTCGCAGAAGTCCAATCGACGCGTTCCGCAAACTTGGATCCCAACTTCGTGTGTGACAAGTATGGGGCACCAGGACGGTCGAGTAGTACAGCGTTCTGATAAGCTGTCAGCGCAAATTCGGATTCATTGTCGTCGATGTCCTCGTTTTGTTGCCCGTGCTGACTGTGTTGCCCGAAACGCGATTCGAGGTCAACTTCATCAATATAGGAAGAAATCGTTGCTTATACTGTCGAGACCGGTTATAACGACGTCAACGGGATTCGGAAATCACTTCACTATACCCGCTATTTCGTTATAACCGACTTGGGTTATACCGAAGTGCAAACGGGAATAGGAAATCGTGATCGCTTCGCTGTAGCCGCTATTTCGTTATAACCGACTTTGGTTATAACGAAGTGCAAAAGGAAATGGAAAATCGTGATCGCTTCGCTGTAGCCGCTATTTCGTTATAACCGGCTTTGGTTATAACGAAGTGCAAAAGGGAATGGAAAATCGTGATCGCTTCGCTGTAGCCGCTATTTCGTTATAACCGACTTTGTTTATAACGGAGTGCAAAAGAGAATGGGAAATCGTGATCGCTTCGCTGTAGCCGCTATTTCGTTATAACTGACTTAATTTATAACGAAGTGCAAAAGGGAATGGAAATCGTGATCGCTTCGCTGTAGCCGCTATTTCGTTATAACAGACTTCGTTATAATTGGTCTCGACAGTAGAATTTCTGCCTAAAGTGCGCCTTTCAATGTGATCAAGCAATGGCGGACAGGCAATGGCGCGGACTTTTTTAAAAGAGTCTATTGCTCCGCATAATAGACTCTCTTCGAAAGCGGCCGTGGCCTCCAGTATAGTTGCTGCGTCGATTATCCGAGGCTGCCGTAACCTGGGCGTGCGCTTTGAGCATGCACTCTACACGAGCGCTGTGCGTCGATGTTCGGCGCGTACTCGGGTCCAACACAAGTACAGCTTCAGCACTCGGCGCAAACTCGGATCCAACCACAAAGCTTAGCGCAGGAAGCGATGCCCAAAATATGGCGCCCACCATTGTTGCTTGACGAACCATTGAAAAGAGTCGATTCTTCTCGCAACAGCCAGTGTGTATTTGATGCGTTGCCATGTTTTAAGCACGGTGCCACAGATGGGATTCCGCAGTCTGTGCACGTGGTGTCTTGGTTTGCTACGGTTCAGGGAGAGAGTCATTCTGAGAGAGTAATAGGATCACGAATGAGACGAAAAAGCAAAACAAAAAACTGTCAATCATAATGATGACGACCTCACTGTATGAAAAAATCGGGAAACATGTTAGACAAGTAGCAAAAAAAAAAAAGTTTGTCCATAGCCTCCTCTATACTAACAAAGCCTGGCAGATCGTCACGCGACGCGGCCGCCGAAAGTGAAAAGGTAGAGCGGCAGACAAGAGTCATGTAACGGGCGCCCCGCTGCGGCGAGAAACCGAAACACACTTGTCCCGAGCGATGGAATGTCCGCTCGTGCTTCTCGCGTTCCTCGGGCCACCGCTTCTTTTCTCGTCGGGCTTGAAAACCATGTTTCGGATCCTCGCCGCTGCAAAAGCTGTGCGCTGAATACCAGACTCCTCGAAAATGCTCTGTGCTACCAGATCCTCGCGCTCCGAATCTGCGACCGGGCACTCTATGGCTCCGTCATCGAACTGCCGGGCTTTGTGAGTATAGAGGAGGCTATGGTTCGTCATTCACAAGCATTTACGTCACAATCCTTGCAGGATTTTGGTTGTTCGGTAAAGATACATAGGATGACTCCTCCAAAGTAGAGTTAAATCGATTAAAAATCGCAATTCTTGGATCTATTTGAAGTTCGATTTTGACGTTTGCTCAGTACAGAAACTTGGGTAAAGTTCCACATGTTTTCTCTCTTCTACTTTTAATAACCAGTTTGCCTTCTGTCGTGCTTTAACTGCTGCGCGTTGCACCTGCAAACCTCTCGTTGGAGACGGTGCTTCCCTCTACCGGAAGTGAGAGTTGGTTACGTCCTTGTAAATTTGTTAGCCTCCAGTACGACCTTAGAATTTGGTCAGGCGCATTGTTTATGAACAACCAGGTTGTCCAGTAGAAAGATGAAGTTTGCACATGCGTGGAAACTCGCTTGTCGGAGAGCCATTCGTACGCCGATCTCCACAAGCAGCGCCACTGACTCTTCGTTACGTGAGCAAAAGGAGTTGGTGTTTGCGTGAGCGTTGCGTTCTCCACGATGCGCATGCGCGAAGTTGCCATGCGCCAATCCGAGGCCGCAGTTTGGGCTCCGCGCAGGCGCAGTGTGGAACACGCAACGCTAACGCAGACGCACAGGGCTTGCGTTCGCTCGTATACGCAATACTAAAGCTCACTATTATGTTCACGCTTTTTGCTGATTTCATATTGTTCGTATATACAAAACTTTTTCGGAATATGGTTACGAAGTCAGTTACATTAATCCGACAAGGAGTGGGTAAAAAGTCTCGCCGAAGTGAATATATGAATACATAAATAAAATTACACTGTAATCGTGCGCTTTCGAAGAGCCACGTCGTGGATCAATGCAATCTTTTGCCAGCTGAAAAAAAAAAAGAGGAAACGAGGGAGCCGTCGTAATGACAACTCCGATATAAACGGCGGATGAAGAAGCGAGTGTACAAACAAACAAACAAAAAACCAAGAGGAAAGGGGCGAATTTATCAAAGAGAGAGAAGGAAGAAGTCGATCGTCGTCCGGACTCCATTTGGGAGAAATCTATCTCACTTGGAGGGCCCCTATCCAGCGCGCCGAGTGGTCCCATACTGGTTTTCTCCGCCGATCACTTCCCGCCAGGGTGGGTCGTGGAACACGAAAAACACCTTTCATCGGTTTCCTTCTTCATCTTAGTTGGGGGCGCCGTTAGTGGGATCACCTTTGGCTCCTCGGTCGGCGTCGAGCGGACGGACGGCGTGCTGTTGCTCCTACCTACACTTGTGCCCATACTTTGACTCGCTTCTGTTTGTTGGCTCTTGGAACGAAGACCTTTTTGGGGAGCTATCGTCGCGTTATCGACGGAGATGCTTTCTGTCGAAGGGGACACCGCGCACACTCTAATGCAGGTTGGGCGCCCTTCGCTTTTCATCGGTGTATAAGCTGGTTTATGACCTCAGATGTTTGTTTTTAGGGGGCCCTTCGAGATGTTTGTATGCCTATCGTCTGTGACAGGCAACTGCTCTCTCCAAGTGCTATTATGCAATAACTTGGTGAGGTTTGTTTTGTTTTTCTTTTCTTGTTTTTCTCCTATACTATGCTCCGTTATACCTCGCGATAGACCTCGGTGGACCCTAGGAGTAATTGAAGCGAATCCAACGCTGTGTGTCGCGTGACAATTTGGAAGGGATGCAGCCGTAAACGTAGCAGTGTTCGGCTACGTTCAGAGTCCTGGGTTGGCTGAGCTCACTCCCGGCGTCCGAGATGCGATCCGTCGTGAGGTGAAAACGGAGTATCGACATCCAAGGAACGAACGGTCTTATACTTCGCACAATATTTTTTTGCACTATAGGAGCGAGCAAACTTCTGAGGGGATTGAAAGAAGACCGTTACCGTGCACGAATTTAAGGGTCTTATTGGTTACGGTAGTGAGACTGTCTTTGGCTTATACTTTGCATCACTGTAAAACTTGTCGTTAACAGAAAGAGATAAAGAAGAAGATATTACGGTGAGCCCGGTTTAGAGATAGAGATAAAAAAAAATCCCAACTTAGAAAAAAAAACTGTCAGCCGACTTTTTTTTTTTATTGATCAAATGAGTGAGTGTGGTTTAATTTAAGCGATCGCAGAGCTGGTGGGATTGAGAGGAGGTCGTTTGCTTACTATTTATCGTCTTAATCCGCCGAGGCACAGATACCTGTACTTCAAACTAGAGTACCTGTACTTCAAACTGGCGCCAAAGATAGATCGCACCATCTAATGGCAAAAAGAGAAAATAAAAGAGATGGATTTGCTTTGTACTACGCTGAGAGCAGATGATATAATGTCGATAATGACCGAGGCAACGTGGTAGAAGGATACTTTGTGTTACTATAAGTCGGAGAGCGATGAGATACGCGGAATGGGGAAGCCAAGCAGGCGTGAGGACGAATTGTGCAAAACTAAATTGCAACTACAAAAAAAATATTAAAGAAATAAAAAAATAGACGCTAGTTACGACGTCAGGGGTTCTTCTTTTTTCTTTATTTATCCGAGGATTAACATTGCCCGATGGCGTGTCATAGCGGAGAAGTTTAGATTTGTAAAAATACAAATCTAAACTTTAACTGCATACATTTGAAATTATCGGCAGCTGGCGGCTCTGGAGGAATACGCGGAACCTGGATCAACATTTCCCAAAGAAACACAATCAGTAACAAAGAAAAATACATCAGATGCGGTTAATTACATTGAAACGATGGCAATCTGATAACCATTCGCTCGATATATAGGCCATCCTGTAGCTCTGCGGGTCATCTGTTCGTGGCCTTGGGTATCAACATCCTCCGATGTTGGTTCCACACCAATCCTTTTTCAAACCACAATCATGAACTGAGCTTTTTCGCATAATGTTGACGACATACGCTCACCGCGCAACTCGCATTTGTTTGCCGTTAGCAACGCGACTACAACCTGTGGCCTCACATCATTCTTGTGTATACGTAAGCAATCAGCATCCGTTGTTTTGTTGCTGGATAACAATAGGGACAACGTCGGACTAGGGTCCCTATAGAAAGCAAAGCTGAAAGCATAGACACTCTTTTCTCCCATTGTCCGACGCCGCCACGACGGCGCATCGTTCGTTTGCATCACGTGACATTCGTTTGTGTATCACCGGCAGGTGGGCGCAGCCATTTTTGGTGCCTAGAGCCGCACATGTGAGGTTCGTGAAGGTCATTGATTTTAAATGCGATTTCTTTTTTCCGCGGTAGATGGGGTGTTAAGAGATCGCTGCGGTATTGTTTTCCTCTTTTTGTTAACTGGTCTAGCAAGCAAGGACGTTGGAAAGCACTTCTTGCATTTACCGTCAGACACCTTGGCGAAAGCCGGTGACAACCGGGAATATTGATTCTTGGACACAATATGGCTCAAGTCCTGTTACTAAGTGTAGCCTATATAGTGGCTCTTGCGGCACGGGTAGCTTAAGAAAATCAGGGCGCTGCAAGCTGTCAGCGACCACTGGTGCCCTTGTCAGAACAAAGACAAGCTCGGACTGGTGTCGAGATTGACAACGGACCATGTACAGCTCGCTCCCTAAGGATTGTTGCCTATAGTTGTTTGCAAGGACGGCCTCTGGGCGCCGCCATCTTGTGTCTGGTGTCGGTAGATCGTCTGTAAGACAAGCATTGCTGAGGTCGTGGGTACGTTTCAGCAATGTTTGACTATCAGACGATCTACCCACACCAGCAACAAGATGGCGGCGCCCAAAGGCCGTCCTTGCAAACGTCTATACACGTAGCAACTGAGAGAGAGGAGGAGACGAGAGCGAGCGGGGACGTTAGAACATCGAGCTCTGGTTGGATTGTTTAGTGGGTAGACGCAAAGCCAGCTGTCTTTGTCCCTACTCACTCTTTGAACGCGTTCGAACCGCCCGCGTCAAGCGTTCGGCGTTCACGTTCGAAGAGCTCGAATGCGTTCGAAGGCGGAGCGTCTACTACAGGTTCTTAACCTGTCACCGACTAGAGTATAGATGTGCCTTACGGTGTGCTGAGGATTGTCTTCCCCGTGCCCTGCAGGTACACGAGCTGTGCGACAACTTCTGCCAGCGATACATCAGCTGCCTGAAGGGCAAGATGCCCATCGACCTGGTGATCGACGAGCGCGACAGCAAGCCCGGGGACCTGGGCGACAACAACAACAACCACAACAGCAGCGGTGGCGCCGGGGAGGGGGATCGGGAGGAGGGGAGGGGGAGGAGGAGGCGGCGGAGGCGGAGGAGGGGGCAGGAGCCACCACAACCCGGACACCACGGGACACAACAGCACCGACAGTTCCTCCACGCCGGACCAGGTGAGAGCGACTGTACCACACAGAGGAACTTTTGAGCTAGTGGGGTAACCATCGCGAGGACACAAGGAGCTACGGACAAGGACAAGAAGTTAGGGGCAGCACAAGCACTTGCCCTGTTGACTTCTTGTCTCTCCATGGTCCTATTCCCAGAGGGTGTGTTGGTTTATTACCTGAAAGCAGCCCAGAGTCTCCCACATGTCCCAAAGACCCACTGTCCTAGCAGTTCTCCGTACAGAGATTTTGGGATACCTCCAGAAATCCAGAGGTATCCAAAAGGCCTATAGGACCCCAGACAAAGTCTTTGTCGGTGCTTTATGGACAATTAAACAAAGATCATGCGCCGAGAAACTGAGAAAAGGTAGGAGACGAGAGCACGCTGTGACGTCAGAACGTCGAGCTCTGGTTGGAATGGTTAGTGAGTAAACTTAAATCTAGCTGCCTTGTGCACGCGAAGATTTTGCATACGCGGTTCTGACACGTGCCATTCCGTACGCATTTATTGATGCCGAAGAAAATTACGCCAGCTTCCCGGCGTGAACAATGTGGGCTGAGTCCGGAGCATCGTGTCGATTCGACGAATTGAGATCAGTTGAATGCTGACGTCGAGCATGGCGACGCCGACAGTCTGTAGCGTGGCATCCTGTTCAGAACAACTTCAGAGGTATGCTTACAGCAGAGTCACGTGAAAGGCCGCGCTAGCCGTTTATTGTTGATTCACACACTTGCGTTGGAGTCCGATCGAGTGTGAGGAGAGTTGCGTATGGCCACAGCTGTGTTGAGCTCCAACGAAATCGGTTTTTACCGCAGCTGTAGATGAGAGCACGACGACGAGCTGCTGCACATGGCAGACCCTGGCACTAGGTCAGACTCAAGCGCGAGTGCGTGAATCGCCCTATAGACTTCAGCCAGACATTGCCGACAGACTTCATTCTTTGCCTTTCAATTTGTATTTGTGCCGAATTTTACGGAAGACAAATGTCAGAGTTAATTTGATGGGCCTGTCAGTTTTATCTTGAGAGCGCCGAAAGCAAATGTCCATAAAAAATAGTTTATTTCCAAGGACCAATATCGTGAAGTGCTGCTAATGAGCAGCTACTTTAACAGTGTTTGATAATCAAAGAAATTTCCTACTCGGCCTAGGTAGGACTGTCGGAATATTTCTCGAGTACTTAATTTGTTTTGACGTAAAACAAACCGAAATACTATGACTATTTGCATATATATATAAAAGTTGTCTGCGTCATTAATCGAGACATTTTTACTTTCTGGAGTTCACTAAAAGTTGGGTGTCCACGGAAACCAAACGGTAACAGTAAACTCGCGAGTTCATCTGTTCTTTTTCACGATTCATGTATTAGTCTCTTCATTAGTTTATTATTTGCTGGAAACTATACTTCGTCTCACCCTACAATGGACTAAAGGCAGAAGCTACAACCATCAGATCTGATCACGAGCCACTTAGAAATTGCCTGGTGTTTCGCTTCGATGAACGTTACTGAGTGACTCATAAATTTTACGATTGTTAAGAAAGCCACGACATACAGGCTATTTGCAGTGCCGAAGCTATAGATATGATGCAGCGTATTCTGATCAGGAGCATTATTCGTCCATCGTTAATGAATGTTAAGCATGTCATAGTTTCAGCGTGGAACGTGATTGGACCTGGCGACCCGTAGCTTTGGCCTTTAGTCCATCGTAAGATGAGACGAAGTATAGTCTCATCAGGTACGGCCGTAGACGATAGTAATCTTCCCTGTAAAGCAGTTCATTCGTTGCGCCGCCGACCATAATCAGATGCATCTAAGGTGTTCGTAAAAAAGCCCGCAGTTCAGGCACAGAAACCATTTCGTAGTCCTCAAAGTGGCTCAGTGCCGTTTCATTGGTCTGTGTGCTTCAAGGAACACATTTGTATCACAGATATTAAGCGAAGACTACATAAAACAGCAACGCAACCGCGTGAACGTTGAAAACCAAAACTAACCAAATGGAATGAACCTAATGGTGCCGAATGTGTCAGCGCCCTCTATCCGCCCGCCGGTCGAGCAAATATACTGAGATCAAAAGATCTGTACAGGATGTTCCCAGCAATCCCTTCGGCTCCATAAAAAACGCTGCAAGTTAAAGAACAGATCATCTTGGCTTGTCCGACAGAACCCATAAGAACAAGAAAAGTTGACGGCGTCGAAGAGAGCATCAGGAAACCTTCTCTGACCAAAAGGCAACGAAGGGAGGATGGCCGGAGAGCGCGGGCTCATGCATAATGCACGAGCGGCAGGCAACTTGAAAGAGCGGACTCGTGAAGACCATCGCGCACTCAGACACGCCGGCCGATGGTCGGAGCCGCAGAGGAACGCTCGGGACCTCCCTTTCTAATGAATTCATCGGTGCTGGCAGGAGAAGATTACAGACATTCGCGCGAACGGGGAACGCGACCGGGCAATCGGTGGCCGAGTGCGTTAGGAGGGCATCCCAGCTCGGAGCACGTGTGGCGAAAGCTCGCTTGCTGCAGAACACCCAGGGACCCCGGGCTCATATCCCCATCCCTGCGCCCGTTGCGATCTGGACGAGCATCGCACACCGGCGTGCCATGGCGCCCATCACTATACCGCGTAATGCACCTCGAAGACCCATGCTAGCAAAAGGCACGCCTGCACTGGCTAAAATTTTAATCGACAGCGTAAACCAGTTTCGTTTCACTTCACTGGCAGACCGACCTTACGCTGTCTAAATACGAACGTCAACTTTGTTACAAAAAAAAGAATAAAAAAGTCACCGAGTTCACTTTTCCTGCACGGCACAAAGGCAGTCAGTCACGGAGGACACAAGAAGAACCTCAGCCAATGGCGAACCTCAAAATATAACTAGATCTAAAAGAAAAATGCGATCTGCGGAAGAACACTGATTAGGTGAACCCTCATGTTGATTGTCTCTGCTCATACCACCGTTATTATTTTGTTATCTAATCGTATTATGAGTTTTGTGACTTTGCCGGAATCCTTCTATTTTTCGTCGTACTTGTCTTGTTTATACATGATACAAAAATGCACGGGGTTCGCTGAAGACATGATGACAGAATTGTCTGCGGACACGCCCTAAGCCATTTGAGTCATATTTGCTAGATGTTCGCTTCGAACATGGCTGCAGACAGTTTATGTATGTATGAATGAATGGATGTTGGTGGCTATACCCTTTGTAACGGGCGGTATCTTGCGCCACCTAGCATCAGACAGTGTCCGCAGACTGTCGTTTGTACGATGCACTAGCAGCGGGACCGTCGCTTTTAAAGCTTGGAACAATCCCTCCCCACTCCTCAGCGCGACTCATCCACATTCGCGTCCGTGTTCCAACTAGAACACAATGTTCGTATATAGATTGAAGTTATTCTCCCGGTTTTTTCGTTGTCTTCTCCCGTAAAAAGCGTAAAATCGTTTCGTTATTATTTTTTTTTCTGGCCCGATTATGTAGGTAAGTACATGAGGACCGCTTTTTGTCCGCGGTTTCAACGCATTGAGATCCTGAGAGCTCGGTGACACACATACATACACATACGCGCCGGGCACCAGGACAGAACGAAATGTGCGAGCGAGCCAAAAGAAAAGAAGAAAAAAGTGAATCGCTTACATAAAAGGAACGGGCCTAACGTGAGAAAGCGGAAGTGTGTGTGAGTGTGCATGTGTGTGAGACGAAGAGAGAGTGAGGGAGTGAAGGAGGGAAGAGCTCCAGCCAGCGATTTTGGGACGACCCTAGATAATATATCTATTATGCACGAGCGTGTCGCTCGAATCTGGCATTTGATGGCCCGTCGTGAAACAGCCGTTTTTATTTCTTTAGCCTTCGCAAACGTTTGACTTACTTTTCCTTCCTTTTTTTTTTTTTTAATTCGTCGTTTCTGCCGTAAAGGTGGAGCCCGGCTTTCGTAGCGGTCTCCGCACTATAGATCTCAGTCTTAGCATATGTTCTATCTGGATTTGGATGCAGTTGGATGGGACATCCTTTGTCCCTCTTGTTCCCTTCTCCAGGGATTATATTTCGTCATGTAACTCGGTCTAATGTCGTCCCCTTGCAAACAATTTTCTACGCCTACGAGTTTTGCTCTTTCTGGTGTCAGCAATCGTTTTCATGCAGCGCACAGCGAAGCTATTACGGCCTGGTCCTGTTTAACAGACGCAGGGCATGGTTTATTACGTTATAGCTTCAAAGATTAATCGTAATGTCAATTCGCGTCACTCCAGTGTTAGCTTAAACGTCGTCCTGTGCGTCCGGGAAGCACTTCTGCCAGCGTTCGCTTGACCAGCCGTTGGTGAGCGTAACACCTTGGCTTAGCGATAGTTCTGAATTCACCAAGCATTCCAACCTGACGTCGGTGATAGCATAAATTGTTTCGACGTTGCCAGCAGTATCTTCGCAGCAGTATCTTCGCAGCTTCTCGGCCATTTAAAAGCTCGCTCCTTTCGCCGAAGTGTTCCAAACTGGAAGAGAAAATGGCGTCGCCCGTCAAAACAAAAACCCGCGGAAAACAAGTAAAGAAACGATTACATTTGAGGCTCACGATTGCGAACGTCGACGTACTCCAGCGAAAAGAGCACAAAACGGATGGCTGCGTCCACGTGTGTAATATTGGAAGTTATTCTAATGGGTTTTTCTTTGCGTATACCTCTATGTGCGCGGTGTGCAAGGACCTTTTTTTGTTTTTACCATCGAAAAATCGTGCGCTTTGCTCGTAAAACATTCATAACGTACTCCCCACACACTTTTTTTCCCCTCTAAGCCCTCTCGATTATTTATAGCGAAGTAAGGGGCAAAAGGGTGGCGCACAGCACTGAATGAAATATTCTCCTTTGGTTTCCTATTTTTGCTTTTTGGTCTGTAAATAAAAGATTATATATATACAAAAAAAAAGAAAGAACCGCGCCTTCTAGTAACGGGTTCGGGTTCTACGCTGCCTCAGTTCCAGTGTTCTCCACGTTCCCCAAAACAGGAACGAAAGCTCGTTCCTATTTTCTTTTCAGCCTTGTAACGAGTTCCGGTCACAACTTCGAGTAATTCGACAAGAACGCGTTCCCATTACATTTCGAAGATTGGAGCGTTCTGTTACATTAACGTTGCATTTGCATATTTAGTCAAAGCGCCATTTCTGCAGAATAAAACAATAAACTGAGCGGTCAGTTTCATTGTGGCCAAAACAAATGGACACGCGTAAAATATAATGTCAACTGCGCATGCAAAACGCAGAACGTTGCCACTTTCGAGAATAAGCTCCAATAAATAGTAATAAAAGATTTATTTACCATGTGAGTTGGTGGGAACTGGGGAAAAAATGCTGTCGAAGCAGCTTGACTAGTTAGTCCTCAGGCCTTCCAAGTACGAAGCGGTGGCGACAAAAAAGGTGACAATAAAAAGAACCCAAGAAATTATACAATAATACAAGGTACGTCCACCATGAAAACACCAAAAAACACAAACAAAGCAATAGACAACAGTGACATTTGTCGACATTAAGATAAAATAATTGGGAAGCTGGACACACACACACACACACAAAGGAAACCCAGAGAATGCACCAAAATTATATTTAACATATCTCAATAGCACAAAATTTCATTTAAAAAAACCCACATGTTCATGCTTTTGTACGCTGGGCGTAGTTCACTCTACCTACAAGCGTCATATCAAAATTATAACGGCGATGCTATTTAACAGAGATGTCAATTTGAAACAAAGGCACTCTTTTTCGAAGTTTCGTCGTAGTGAACAGAACAGTGCACGAAAAGACGAGGACAGAGAGAAGGAACATGCACAATCACACAAACGCTGTGAGTTGTGCATGTTCCTTTGTACATACTGCTGGCCCGTGGGGCGTGGCAGGGAGGAACAACATACAACAAAGCGATACAGTTCATATCTCCAACAAAAAGTTTGAAAAAGACCGTATTTATGAAATTTGATACAAGACGTGCGCCCATAGCACAATGAAAAAAAAAAAGAAACCAAATGCACGTAAAAAAAAAATCTCTCTGTCCTTGTCTTTTTGCGCGCTGTTCTGTTCCCTATGTCATCGTAACAACTATTCCATACTGTCTCTAAAGTATATGCTACCTGCTTTGCTAAATTTCCTCTTAAACAAAAACGTTGATATAATGTCTGTCACAATGCAAGGTTTATTTTCTTATTTGAATTGAATATATTGGATTTTTGCGATAGGTTGTAATCTATTTTTCTTTGTATACAATGTTGATATTTTGCTGTTGCTTTGTATTTTAATCTCTCATGTGGAACTGTAAGTGATTACAGTAGCAGGGGCTCCGTCAAGTTGTTAAACAGCTTCTTTCCCGTTTCCTCCATTCCTGTATTGAATGGGAAATAAACTTTATTATTATTATTATTATACCAACTCGCCTAACTTACAACACTTCTGAAGTTTAGTCAATTTGTAGCGGGGCGATTTCATTTAATTGGGCAGAAAAAAGAAATCATGCCTGAAAACATTTTTTTTAAAAATCTATATTTGTTTAGAAAATTTTTCACTGATACAAAACTAAAAACCGCCTTTTGCGTCTTATTTTTAGTTCTCGTGTTTTTTGCCCCGGTTGCATAAAGCTCTAGGCTGAAATTTGCCTTACGTCTGGGAATTTGGGGCTTTGAGAGGTCCGAAGAAGCCAAAGTAAAGCCAAACCTGACCTTCTTTGGCAAAAACCTGGGTATCTTGGCCTTCATTCGCCAAACAAGGGCAGAGTTAGGCTTCACTGTCTGGTAGTTTGGCATAAAAAAAAAAAAAAACTCTTTCCGGGAACAAAACTGCAAGCTACAGCGAACATGAGGGATTTGAAAAACATACTAATTGGCTAAATAATTAACCAAAAAATCACTAATTATCTTGGTAATTAGTGAAAATAAACATATGGTTCAAATTAGAAACTTCCTGAGAATCATGAGAATAACTAGAACAATTCTTCTTAAATATATAAATGACTTCTAAAGGACCAAAGTCTGGTTTTGAGATTCGGGCGATCGTCCCAGGTCGCGTATTCGGGAACTTCGCCAGGCTCAGATCCTTCCAGCACAACAAACAAACTTTTTACGTGGTTTTCTAAACTACAGCAAAAGCGCAAAAGTCTTATTCATGTGTGTGCATGTTTTTCTTTATGTTTGTCAAAAATCTAGAACCTTGCATTTTTGACGATAATTTAGCTTGGTTTGGATGATGATAACATCTATTACATTCAAATCTAGAACATAGGTTATATATGAAATGAAAGCTCAAACATATACTATATTCAACGAATATAATCTATTTATAGTCCAATAATGTTGTTTTAGCGGAAAACGCATTTTTGTACGAGAGAAAACCTAAATGTAGGAGTTTCAAAGTCACTTTTCTTAAAAAACTATTTGTTTTAAATATTTCTCGAATGAACGAGTTTCTGATATGATCTCAAATTATCAAATAATATTGAGATGTAATATATGGCTTGGAAATATATATTTGCATTTGAAAATACGATATATGTGAAGTTCTATTTTGAGATGCGAAGCTTGGTCGTCTTCATTTCTGTGCCCGTATAGATAACAATTTTTGGAAGCTTGTCAGAGCAATCATTGGTCTTCGATTTAACACAGGTTAAATAACGTAAAGCTGATGCTGTACATGGGATATTATGTTTAATATATGAATAAAATTATTTCTACACATGTCCAATTGATAAACATAATCAAATAAATAAATCAGCATTTAAAAAGTTTTGAATCGTCTTTTGATAATTAGGAGCTTATAGATACTACCCACGTAAAGTTTCGGGATGACAGAGCATCTGGGAGAGACAAAATATTTTAGATGTGCCGACAGCTTCTAGCGCGAAACTTCACCTTTCTCCAAATGTCGCTTCTTCACGCACAGTGAGAAGGCTCTTTTAAACCTGCTGATATTCGTTTCTTTTTCAATTACATAACATATCTAGTAACGCAAGCTCATGAGTGTTTAATCTGACCCAAAGAAAACGCGTTAAGGTGGGTTACTACAATAGACCTCAATGCTCAGCTATTCTGAACAACAAATAGCGCAAAAGACGAAAAACAAAACAACAACACGAAGATGGGATAACGCTTGTCTCGCCTTCTTGTCCTTGTGTCTTTTGCACTATTTATTGTTCATTATGTTTAATATAACATTGAGGAAACCGTCCTTGTTTTGAGCTTTCGTCCATTAGTGACATGACCATACGTTCTTGACTAAACTTACAACATTCCGTTCCTTTTTTTTTGTGGCGTCGAGGTAGTTCGAGGTGCGTGTCGCTGCGTGTGGATACCGCTGAAGCATCAAGCCTCCTTGCACGGCCTCAGATCAACAAAACTTGGAACAACTGGACGTGCTGATGACTTCATTCAGCTACTCGCCCCTGAAGTGATTGGAATTATTCTTCAAATGGTTATGCGGCACATCCGGCCCACTGCTGCGACGCAAAAGAAGTGCAGGCCCTTAGACCTGTCAGGGAAGTTCGGTACACCACTGATGGACGAAAACTCGAAATAAGGACGGTCCTTCAGTCTTATATTCAAACAATTTGCTAGGGCTCAAGAGTGAACCTTTAACTCGATTTAACGTCGCTTTGGGGTAACAATAATCGTTCCTGGGAACTGGCGTTACTAGATATATTTTACGTAATTGTATGTACAACTAACGTGACGAGGCTAGCAGGCGATTGGTCTCATGACTTATAAAAAGAAAAGCGGTAACAATCGACAAGGACAATAAGAGAGGCGAACAGGACGAGTAAAGTTCCTCGATAAACGCTTTGCTAAGTAGCGACAGACATTGATGATCCGACGCGCTCTCCCATCCCATACGAAAATGGTCTATGGACGTTTATGGAAAATCCTGTGGTGAGCTATCACCGTATATGGTCCTCTGTGGTCAGCCATAAGAAACCATAAAGCACGCTATCGCCACCTACAGAATAATCTATGTCTTCAAAGCTATAGAGTCTCGACCATTCAGATTTCCACAGCCGCGGCTATAGAATAATTTGTGTCTAGGAAACTATAGACTTGCGACTATTCCATTTCCTTTAGCGAGCTATAGAGAAATGTATGTCCTTCATGCTATAGATTCGCGACTATACATTGTTTTAGCCGGCTATAGAGTGGTGTATGTCCTTTAATCTATAGACTCGCGACCATTGAATTTTTTTAGCCAACTCAGTGGTGTTCAATGTCGCTTAGGCTAGACCCGCGACCTTGTTCTTAGCAATGCAGAGGTAGGAAAGTGAGAATCATTCATCCGTTCGCTTGGGGCGAGAATTTTCTTTTGCCAGCTTAATGCAGTCTTGCACACGTCACTCGAAAAAAATAATCGATTACAGCTACTATTACTCTTGGTGTAAAAGTATTCAATTAGACTCCTTGATACTAGAGAAAAAGTCATTGGACATTGTAGGATTTTGCTACCAACACAGGTACCGATGGAGTAGCCAAAGGGTTATCTCAACAGCGGCTGCGATTTCAAAGAAGACGTCAAGCCTAGTAGCGCGGTCCCCACATCTCCGCGGCAATATTGACGACGTTTAGGGCTACATTACCGCGGGTCGGTTCGATAAATTACCTCCGCCGGTGCCAATGATCGACTACCTTGTCTCACTCTCTCGAATATAACGGAAGAGAAGACACACGTACCAGAGTAAGGACAGAGTCCAAGAGCATTTATTGACACACTCTTTTAAAAGAACTACAATGTCCCCTACCAAAATGCCCCCCGCGCCGGCATGGTAAGAAAAGGTCCTTTCCTGCCAGACGCGGGGTTCCGGAGAGCCAAGATCGGGGAAGCATCGGAGAAGTCGCCGACACACGTCCTATCTCTTTCGCGGTCACCGGACGAGTCCCTTTCCCGAAAGCGGGAAAACAAGAGGCGAAACCTCCTCGCCTGTCAGCGGTGATCCGCATCCGAGCGGGGGAAGGGAAATCGGTCCCCCCGAGAGAGAGTGAGGGGAGAGCCCTCGAAGACAGGGGACCCTCCGCTTCACGAACAGGTCGGAGCTCACGGCGAAAGAGACCGAGCGTTCCGACCCGTGGCCGTTATCGCAGCCATCGGCGGAAAGGAGATCACAGGAATCCCCACATCCCCCCTCCTTAAAACGGTAGGTGGGTGTCAATAAAGAATAAAGGAGACCCACCTGCTCTCATAAAATAAAATATAACTATGATCTCTATGCGCATCCCCAACAAATACACGCGACACCCAGCGCGCGTCTTCACAGTGTCCGCCGTCAACAGCTCACGTACCAGGCCGAAGACCGGGAAAGTTCAAGTCCCCAGCACTTGACAGTCGCCGCCACAGCCCCGCAGAGCATCACAGGCACCGTGCTGATGCAGCTGTACCCAGGTGTCGCGGTACGAGCTGGCTGCAGTGGAGGGCCATGAGGCGGTCGTGAAGGCGGTAGCACCAAAGGCCAACGACCACCGCCCACCAGCGGAGGCCAGCTGGGGAAGTCCCAGACACGCCGCCCACGGGGTTCGGCGCCATCTCGGCCGCAGTGGGTTGGTAAAGGCGGTGGACGACCTCGGAGCAGACCTGCGGAGTCGTAATGCCAGCAGACAACACGCCCAGAGCCGGCCGCCGCCGGTTCTGGGCGTTCTTTGGGGGGGGGGAGGGGGGGAGGCTGCGCGTTATCTTTTTGCCAGAACTAGATTGAAGCTAATGAAAGCACGCTGGGATTCCATTTCCCAAGTACTTTGTCAACAAAGGCAACGGGGGCGTTATTTTGTTTACATGCCACTACTAGAAGCTCGTTACATGGCAGGTAAACATCGTCTCGGTAAGGATCATGGCCCCGGGAAGGGGGGGGGGGGAGGCCCTTCCCCTTTTCGGATCTTATTACGGGGGGGGGGCATGAGCCCCGATGCTCCCCCGTAGTCTACGCCTATGGTGCAAACTGCTTCTCGACGCCGACGGTTACGTGACTCGGCTCCCGGAGCCCGTCAGTAGCAGTACCAGCTACTTATCGACGTTATTGGCAGGTGTACCGTCCGACTCTGACTGAGTGTCCGCGACTACTGAGAGTCAAAGAAAAACGCGCATATTTACATTCCCAGACTGCACTGCTGATTCTTCGCTACTCTTCTCTGCCAGGGCTCGTTCCCCACCGGACATAAAAGTCCACCCGGTGCTCAAAAACATCATCGAAACTTCTATATACATTTTCCCTTCAGGACAAGTTGTTGGTGGCGCTGCTAGGAACCGAAATACACAAAGGCGGATGGTTCGCCTCAAGCATGGAGAACAAAGGGTCTCCCGCAACAACGAATGTTGCTTGACGCACGCCAATTCAAAACGGGAACACGCGTACGAATCACACTGCGCTCGCTCAAAGGAGTGGCACTGCTGGTTGCCGACTCGGCATTAGTCGCTCAGCCGTAAGTGGCGAGATCAGGACGCTCGTGGTACGGGGGGATCAAAGGCAAGGAATTGCTGGCAAAGGCCGGACAAGGGGACGGAGGCGGCCAGGAACCACGACCACGATAAAGGGAAGTCGTGGCCCCACGTTGGGCGCCATTTTATGTGGGGTTTGCTGGCTACCAACAGAGGTACCGGCGGAGGTAATTTATCGAACCGACTGTAGTGTCTACTGTATTGGAATCTAGCCATAAATCTGGCTTGGTCTGGCAACTGTAACACTCTCCAAGATGGCTACCAACTAACGAATAAACGCCAGTACGTTGTCGTTTCAATCAAAGGGAATCCTTCCCTTTTTCGACACCTCCAACATTACAATGGCGACGAGGATGCGTTAGAACAACGCAAGAACCGCCCAGCAGCGATTTTGAACCGCACGGACCCCTCCACACCCAACAACGGACATCTTGTTTGACGGGATGGAGCACAGCACGCTCCCCACGTTTTCCTTCTTCAACGCGCGTGCCACTGACGCCAATAACGTCGGCACCGAGTGGTTGAAGTGGGTGAGACGCTTCGAGAACTTCGTGGTGGCCTGCGGCATCACAAGCGACGCCCGTAAGACCGCTTTGCTGCTACACTACATCGGGGAGGAAGTCCATGACACATACTGCGCGCTTCCCGAACCTCCTGCGACCGCACCTGCGGCGACAGCGTCAGCTGACTCAAGCACCGCTGACGAAAGCCCGCTCTACAGCGCAGCACGCAAGAAGCTGGACGCCTACTTCGCTCCAAGGGTCAACACAACCTTCGAGGTCTACCGTTTCCGGCAAGCCAAGCAAGTAGAAGGAGAGTCCCTTGACTCATTTTACGCCAAACTACGACAGCTAGCGCGACACTGCGCCTTCGCCGATCCAGACACGGAAATCAAAAATCAGATCCTGCTGTCTACAACATCTTCACGCCTTCGCCGCTATGCCATGCAGCATGACCTCGATTTGGAGGGAATCCTCAAACAGGGCAGGTTATTTGAGGAAGTGGATCACAACGTCACCTTGATGGAACAAGGAAGCCAGCAGCAGCCCAGCGAGAACACAGTGGCAGCGATAGCAGCGAACGCCAAGCCGTCTTCGCACCACCACCCCTCCAAGCGCCACCAGAAAACCACATCACAGCCTCGTGATAATTCACGTCGTCAACACCCGGATGCAACATGCTACAACTGTGGAGGATCGTGGCCGCACGACGGTGGTCGATCCAGCTGCCCAGCCAGAGGCAAGTCCTGCAGGTCATGCCAGAAGGTTGGCCACTTCTCCAAAGTATGTCGGTCGGCTCCAGTCACCGTCCGTGCTATATGCAAGAACGCTGGCTCGGACAGCGACGAGTACACTTTCGCAACTGACACTTCACGCGACATCTCGAGGTCACCGCGAGTGATCGTGGAGGTCAACGGCACGCCAGTAGAATTCACCCTCGATACAGGAGCTACTGTGTCAACCGTGGGATCAAGCGACCTGACGAAACTCGGGCTCCGCCACAGCTTGGAGCAAACAGGTGTAAAACTTTTCGCATACGGTGCAACGTCCCCACTGCCAGTGCTTGGCAAACTGTCCGTGACCATGAAATACAAAGCTCAGGAAGGCACAGACGAAATCTTCGTTGTCAACGGTGACCATCCAGCCCTTCTGAGTTTTTCTGCAGCCTCACGTCTGGGTTTAGTCCACATCACCTACAACGTCGAAGACACCCTGACGGAAAACAATATTCAGCAACAGTACCCCCAGCTTTTCAAGGGAGTTGGATGCCTTCGAGACCAACAGGTGCGCCTGCATGTGGATGACAGTGTGCCACCAGTCGCACAACCACACCGTCGCATCCCTTTTGCCATGAGGAAACCACTAGAGGCAGAACTGACTCGACTGCTAGCACTCGACATCATTGAGAAGACTGAAGGGCCAACACCGTGGGTGTCTCCGGTTGTTCTAGTGCCCAAGCCACACGACCAGGAAGCTTTGCGGATGTGCGTAGACATGCGATGCGCCAACAAGGCGATCTGCCGCGAGCGGCACGTCACGCCAACAGTTGACGACATCCTCACAGCACTCAATGGAGCAACGGTGTTCTCCAAACTCGACCTCAAGGAGGGGTACCACCAGCTTGAGTTGCACGAAGACTCCAGGCCAATCACAACTTTTTCGACACACGCTGGACTCTTCAGATACAAACGTCTGAATTTTGGTATCAACTCCGCAGCAGAAGTATTTCAAGACACCATACGACAAGTCCTCGGCAGCATTCCCAACGTGCTCAACGTCAGTGATGATATCCTGGTTTACGGCACGACCAAGGAAGACCACGACAAAGCCCTTGAGGCAACGTTGGAACGTCTGAGCAAGTGTGGGCTCACGCTAAATCCCAAGAAGTGTAGCTTCTTTCAAGAGCAGCTCACTTTCTTTGGACACGTCTTCTCGAGTGCTGGAGTGCAACCAGATCCGATGAAGGTATCGGCTCTCCAGAACGCTGCCCCACCAACAAATGCCAGTGAAGTCCGGAGTCTCCTAGGGATGTTCAACTACTGCGGACGTTTCCTCCCCAACCTCGCAAACCTGACTCAACCGTTGCGCCAGCTGACCCTCAAAGGAACTCCATGGACTTGGACCAGCGTTGAACAAAGAGCATTCGACGAGCTCAAAGGCATGCTCTCGAACTCTACTACTCTAGCCTATTTCGACCCCGAGAAGAGCACAGATCTCATCGTTGATGCTGCACCACATGGTCTCGGTGCAATTCTCGCCCAGTCCTCTGCAGATGGAACTAGGGTGGTTGCCTACGGAAGCCGAGCCTTGACGGCTGTGGAAACGCGGTACTCTCAGATAGAACGAGAGATGTTGGCTGTGGTCTGGGGCGTCGAGCACTTCCAGATCTACTTGTTCGGCACCAACTTTCGAGTGCTCACCGACCACAAACCGCTCGTCAACATCCTGTCTAACCCACGTTCTTCTCCGTCAGCGAGGATCGAACGTCTGGCACTTCGACTTCAGCCGTACAGCTTCGACGTCGCACACACCAAGGGGTCAACTAATCCCAGCGATTACTTGTCTCGACATCCACCACAGACCCCACCAGAAATGAAAGACAAGCTTCGCACCCTTGTAAAGATGTCAGAAGACTACATGGCTTGCATGATACAGCACAGCTTACCATGCGCCATGACCTTGGAAAATGTCTTGAGGGAAACCAAGGCAGACCCCCAGCTGACCAAGGTGACCAAAGCCTTGCAACTGCCGCAACTCGACAAAAATGCCTGGAAGGATGAACTTCTCCGTCCATTCTCCCGAGTAATGAGTGAACTCAGCGTGTCCAGAGAAGGACTGATCCTGCGAGGGACGCGGATCGTTATACCTACCAGCCTACAGCATAAGGCAGTCCACCT
>JAZHYW010031553.1:0-73715 GCA_037355805.1 Ixodes ricinus
AGTAGCCAAGCAGACAATACGCAGTTTGACGCAAGCGTTACATCACAGCTGTCTGCCATTCAGGCTCAGCTTAAAGCTCTACCTGACATTAGCTCGAAAGTCGAAGCTCTGATAAGCCAGACCAAAGAACTACTGCCCCTAGCAGCAGAAGTAGCAAACCTAAATAAGACTATAAGCGAGCTGCAAGACACAGTGTCATTTGTCTCCAAGCAATATGACACCGTGATGGAGGGCTTGAAGTCTGGCGAAACTGCTCTAAAGGCTTGTGAATCTGAAGTGGCAGCTCTAAAAGCCACGGTTGCTGCCCAAGCATCACAGCTTGCAAGCCTACACGCGAATACAGGCGAATCTGAAGTGTCTGTTCTGCGAGAGACAGTCACTGCCCAAGCTTCACAGCTTGAGGTATTACGCGCTGAAATAAGCGAATCCGAGCAGCAGTGTCGCAGAGCCAATATGGAGGTTTGCGGCCTTCCAGTTGTTGAGAACGAGGATCTCACAGGCCGTCTGTCGGAAATCGCGGCGAAACTCGACCTACAGGGATTTCGACATTCAGACATTGAGTCAATTCACCGCCTTCCTGCAAAACAGAACACAATCCCAAAAATCCTGGTAAAGTTCAATCATGTCGCAATCAGGGAGCGATGGTTTGCAGCTAGAAAGAAACTGCGCGCCCTTTCTGAGAACAACGCACTGCCAAAAATGTTCTTCAATGAAAACTTAACACAAGCAAAGCGGGAACTGTTCTGGCTAGCGAAAGGGAAGGCTCGCGAAGTGAATTTTAAATTTGTTTGGACTAAGGAAGGAAGAATCCTCGTCAAAAAGTCTGAGGGAACAACAGTTATTCATATTGCCAGAAAGAGCGATTTAGACAAGATTAAGTGAGCTCATGGGTTCCAGTTTTTTCACCTTTCCCGATGTATGCGCATTCAAAATTTGTTTTAGCCATACTTCTGGTAATTCATTTGGACTGCTCAACCTGAACATTCGTAGTATAAGAAAATACTGGGATGAGTTTTTGGTGATTGCTCTAAACTTAAACGACATAATTGACGCATTTGTTCTAACAGAAATTAATACTCCCTCCGAATCGCTGGAGCTTTTTGTTTTGCCTGGGTATCGTTCTTTCTGCTATACACGCCCTGACAGACGCGGTGGCGGAATCGCAGTTTTTGTTAGAGACATATACACCACATCCCGATTGGACATTTCCTTCGTTTATGCTGAATCTGTCGCTTTGCGGATAATCACGAAACATGCCTCGTTCTTGCTAATGGCAGTCTATCGCCCTCCGTCCAACAGTGCTTCCAATTTTATTCTAGAACTTGAAAACGTCGTATCATCATGGACGTTAGAACAACAGGTGTGTGTGGTGGGAGATTTTAACATAGATACATTAGCCTCATCCAAACCAGTAGTAATTGATTACCTTACACTTTTTTATTCTCATGGTATTGAATGCAGCATTCAGTCTCCAACAAGGGAAGAGTTCTTAAATGGATCACTAGTTGCATCGTGTCTTGATCACATAAACGTGCGTGGCCCAAGTTTTAATATTCAATCCTGTGTAATCAATCAAAAACTGGCAGACCATTATTTTACAGCATGTCAGTGGACACCCTTGTCCCGTCATGATACGCAAAAGTTTCCAGGCGAAGATAAAACGACTGACGCTTGGATCGTAGATAACCGGAAACTTGACTTGTCCATACAATCTTTCCCTTGGTCATCATTACTTGACTCAAACGACGCTTGTCAAGTGTACAAAAAATTTTGTGAACAAATCCAGTTTTTCAGAAATGAAGCGAAGCGTCCAATCAGTTTCAGGAAACGAAAAAAGGAAAGCCATTGGATAACCCCAGATATTATTAAAGCAATCGAATACAAAGACCTCTTGTGGAGACGATCCAAGCGTGCCCCAAATAATAGCGCGCTGCACCTCGAATTTAAGATAGAAAGAAATAAAGTATGTGCGCTGATACGCGCTTCAAAACGGCGCTACTTTAGAGGACAGTTTGATAAAGCCGCAAATAACCCCAAACAGACGTGGTCCATCGTCAACCAACTGCGTGGGAAAAATACATATCCAGAGTCTCCCTTGCAATACTTTAAAGATGATCCCCAGCTAGTTGCAAATTCATTCAACAATTATTTTGCAAGCACATCACGAGTAACATCTGAGGCTTCTCTCGGCGCTTGCAGCCTAAATAATTCAATTTGTGAATCAGCACTTTTACCTACCATCACTGATGTTGACCTGCATTCTCTGGTGTTTAGCTTCAAAGAAACGAAACCAAACGGAATTGATGGCATATCGATCAGAATTCTACGACACAATTTTGCGGCTTTAACTACTGTTCTTTTATTCATGCTAAACGGTTTCATAACGACCGGTGTAATTCCAAGAGCCTTAAAAACAGCACTTGTTAAACCTTTTTTCAAAAAGGGTCAAAAAGACAAATATGAAAACTATCGACCAATCTCCATATTGCCTGTCATAGGTCAGCTTCTGGAAAAGCACTTGCTAATAACTATGTCAGGATTCCTCAACAAGTTCTCAGCAATTTCACCGAGACAATTCGGTTTTGTACAGGGTCTTGGAACTGTTTCACTGTTAGAAGAATTTTCCGACCTCCTCCATTCTGCTTTTGACAATAATCTATACAGTTGCGCCCTATTTTTAGATATTTCTAAAGCTTTTGACTCGGTCGACCACAGTATATTGCTTCAGAAATTGCACAAGCTGGGATTTCGTGGCAACTTTCACACACTTCTTACAAATTATCTCTCGAATCGTTCCCAGGTTGTTGCTCTGGGAGGTCTAAACATGAGCACACAGGTGTCTCTGACATGTGGCGTTCCACAAGGATCCATAATCTCCCCCTTATTGTTTAATATTTATGTGAATGATCTTGAAGAAAACATCTTAAATTGTCATATATTTCAATATGCGGATGATACAGTTTTAGTCGCGTGTCACACCAACTACACATCAGCTGTACAAATACTACAACAAGCTGTTTTCACTGCTATGAACTGGTTTCGTGACAACCGTTTCAAAGTTAACGCTTCAAAAACTAGTTTAGTATGCTTTCGAAATCCTTTAAAACAAACTGTGACAAACAATCCTTTGTTCATTCATACCTCTGATTGTGCTTCTTGTTCCTGTACGGCGGTTTCTTATGTCAATTCAGTTAAATACCTGGGAGTTTATTTTGACAGCGACCTTGCTTGGAACACCCACCTGTCCTATATTTGTAGCAAACTTAGAAGTACTGCCTGGCTTTTGTACACCATTCGGCCTCTTGCTCCGATCTGTGTGCGCCGAGCTATTGCCAGCAGTCTTGCATACGGCGTTTTAAGATATGGAATTACTATTCTTTACAATTGCCCCATAAGATGGCAAGTACGCATCGATAATATTCTGCGGAACTTACTGAAGAGCGTGGCATATAACTGTGATTTGACAGAATGCGGAAGTATCTTTGAGTATCTTGGTTTACCTTCCTTCCGAAAGTTGTTCGTAAATTCAGTAATTCTGCGCCACTTTTGGATGGATGATTTCAAAAAAGCATTCATGTCCTCCCGAGTTCTAAGAGATTGTCCTCGCTATATTGTACCTCGTTCTTATACTCGGTACGGACAAGCTACTCGTGATATTTATGTCCCGAAAATATTTAATTCGCTTCCTGATGACATTTTTACGCTTACCTCAAAGAAGCAACTGAAAAAATTCCTAATTGATTGGACTCTACCTTAAGTACTCGTTAATGTTTCCTTACCTTTTTTTTTCTTTTTGACAACCTTGTCGGAATCTTTTTATTTTACCTGTATGTATCTTTATAGTGTTTCTACTGGTCCACTGTGATTGACTATCTCTGTCCGTGGCATGTATATATATATATATATATATGTATACTCTGTGTGTATTTCTACATGTACCTGTACATATGTCTATAATGTTTGTACCAGTCCGCTGTGATCTACTATCTCTATCCGTGCCATGTACAAAGTGATTGACTATACCGCCGCCTCCCCTCCCCCTTCCCTCCCCCACCCCGGACAACTATGACTCTTTATCGGTGTTAGTTTGTTAACTAGATGTATATAATGACTTGCTACCTCTTCCGGGCCATGTCCCACAAGCCTACTTTGGCTTTGACGGGCCCGAAAATATCGAAAACAAACATGAAAGCGGAATAAATATTATTATTATTATTATTATTATTATTATTATTATTATTATTATTATTATTATTATTATTATTATTTGAGCATGGAGGCTACAAAAAATTAATATCAAAATACTGCTTCCTGGAACGTGACGCCATAAAAAGAGTTTTCGGAATCTCCTCGCTCGCGCATCTTCAGCGCCTATCAAATATATGCACGCGCACTCTTACTATTTTTAAAAAGGGCAGAAACAGACGTCACGTCTGGTGCCTGTGCGGGGGAGTGTACGTGGTCAGCTTGCACTTGTACGCGCGGCCCTCGACCGACACACGCTTGGCGACCGAAAGATCCTCTTATGACATAACGACTGTTCGGCGGTTTTTCATGTTTTCTCGCGTTTAGTTACATTTTCGTGGAATACGAACGCCATATTCAGATTCAGGGAATAAAAACACGCTAGAATCAACCTCTATCTCATTTTTTGAAAGAAGTGTTTCAGCTTCAATTTCGTTAATGCAAGAGGTCATTATCAATTCGCGCTTTTTTAATTTGTGATATTTAGAAAAGGATTCCTGAGTATAGCGAGGTGGTTTTAAACAACCTTGAGTAGATGTACCTGTGCGGCATTGTGTTTTTTATGTTAGGTGTTTTGTTTAATTATCACATTTTCCTAAGCCTCCAACTCTTTGACGGTACGGTCAACGCAGTTTAAAGGAGCGGTGCAACGATATTCAACTGGAATGATTTTCACTTTGCACGAGCTTACTGGCACTAGTGGGACTCAAGGATACTCACACGCAACGCCACTGGCCAAGAAACTCCTTTGTTGCGGTGTAATTTCAAGGACAAAAGCGATCATTTTCATTCAATCTCTCCTTTGCAAAATTTGATGACGTAACGTGGGGATCGCAGTACACCCATATGACGATATTTGAATGCGGTTCATAGATTGGACCCGAGCATTGCGTGGGCACTCGATTTGGGCTCGTGATAATTACTAGCTCGAGAAGCATTCGGGTAGCGGCCCGTGTCCAATCGCTGCAACGACGACAATAGCCGAGCCATAACAATGCCTGGAACTCAGCGCGTGTCCTGTGCTTTGCCAACCCCAGCGCGTGGCTATGAGCAACATTGGCGGCATATAATCCGCTCCAGATCACGTGGCCGCTTGTTCTGGCTGCGAGTTGAGGGGGTGAACGCTGCTCGTTTTTCTTAAGTTTTTTTCTGGGACTTCTATTGCGTGGGGTGAAAAACGAACGCGTGTTTCATAGGTCATTAACGTCAGGGATCCGTTTAAGCGGTATTTGCGGAAAGTACAAAAATTGTTGCATCGCCCCTGTAAATAAATTATAACGAATTTAGCCTGAGTAGGAGACAAGTGGAGGACTGAAAATATTCGTTACGAATTCTGCCAGGTTTTTTTTTTTTTTTTTTTTTTAAAGTTCGAAATGTATCGGCCAGATTGTGCCTTAATTTACGCCATCACAAAACTTGACAAGTAAATCCCATCGATGTGCAGGTTATGTTCAGATAAGATCTTGCACGCGTGTCCGGTCGAAATTTTTGGTTTTATTCGTATTTTGTATATGTTACTCCCCAATGTATAAAGGTCTTGTTCAGGTCGCTCGCACCTTTACATTAATTGCTTATCATCATAACCTTAAAATGCGGGCCGTTCACCCTCATTGGTGTTATAGACTGGCAGTGATGTAATTGCTGCGCCAATATCGCCAAACTGCGCCAAGAGTCTAACCCTGCTACATCCTGCTGCATTTTCCCAATTTTTGGGTAATCTGCGCCAAGCCTGCGCCAAAGGACCAATTTTGGTTGCTTTTCAATACCGAAACTAAACTGAGTACCGTAATGAGCACACGTGAGCTAGGTGGCACAAGCGGCCGCCCAACACAAAGTACCCTGCGTCAATCGTTCATCCGGTTCAAACGAGAGAATCGTTTGGCGTTCTCGTCGTCTCGCGTCTTTTTAAAACTTTTTCAACGATAGACGCGAGCATGTGCGGACGCTCCGACACTATAGCGTGCTGGGTACCAGCCATGCCATCATAGGCGTAAACTACGGGGGGGCATCGGGGCTCGTGCCCCCCTGGTGAGATCCGGGGGGGGGGGGGTGGAGCAGAGCCTCCCCGGGCCAGGATTCTTACCGAGAATTTTTCAGATTTGTGCTCGCCGGCGCATGCGCCGTGGTACAGGCGATGAACACACGGCTACGCTTGCACGGTGGTTGACATTGACACACAGCGACGGACACATGGCGATATACATACACTGTAGAATGTACGCCCTAAAATAAACTACTGATAATTTACGGTGTAAAAAAAAATTGTGCGGAAAAGCGTCCCCCTTCCTTCCCCCCTGGAAAATTTCTCAGCCTGCCCCCCCCCCCGGGGAAAATGGAAAGTCTACGCCGCTGCATGCCATCATGATGTGAAACAAAACCCCGTTTTTGCGCGGCGGGAGTTACTTTGTGAGTTGAAGCACTCGCTCCTGAAATCAACGGTCGTGGGAAAACTATATTTGGTCCCTGCCTGGCAGTCGCCGTGGTCGCGCGACGTTGGGTGTTGCCGTCGCCACGTCGCTGCAGATATGGCGCTTTCTAAACTGAAATGTGAGGACCGCCCTAATGTTCATTAACATTCCTGTTCTTGTTTAATGCGCTACTACAAAAACCCCTCTAGCTCAAAGACTGCTGTGTCGAAGTACTGTTTACCTAGGTTTCTCTCGGTAGGCTTTCTTTCGAGGGATACGGTGAAGAGAATTGAGCGGTTTTGAGCTAAAGGCAAAGAAGACAATGTCTACACGCTGAACCCGCACAGTGCGCTTGTTTGTCTCGAGTTCAGTCGTTGCACAAAGCGCTCCGAAAACTTTTTGATCCTGGCTCGTGATGTCTGGCATCGATGTGCTCAGGTTCTTTTTTTTTCTGTGTGTTTAGCTTGTGCCTCGCCAGGCCGGTCTGGCGTGACAATTTCGCATTGCACTGCAGTGGTCACGTGTGTCAACAGTTAGAGACTGCTTCCATTTATTATATAGCTGTAGTATACTCGCGGCCAACTTTCTGTGGTAATCCGAAGAGAGGAGGACAGCGCGTGTACGGCGGTTGGTGCACCCTCTCCCCTAGCATTGACTGCGTTGCCACAGAAAGCTGACCGCGAGTATAGTCAACCCAATGCTGTGATATTTTATACTAAGCATGGCCCATTTTCAAATAAATTTTAATATGTGCAGTTCGGTTCTTATTTACCTATAGCGGGTACATAAATATGTATAATTTAACTGAAGCATTGCAAAATGTGTCATGTCATTGGCATTTCAGTTACATGTTGAAAGACTCCCAGGTGGTCTAACTTGACTATAGTTTGTTTATTGCGGCAAGCAAAGTGTCCTTTGTTTGTCCAGCTCTTGAAACTAATTTTTTTTTTCTAAGAATATCTGCTCCAAAAGCCACTTTTGCTGCTCCGAAGGCTGTTTTAGCTGCTTCAAAACACCGCTTTGGCTGCTCCAAAGTCCACTTTTGCTGCTCCAAAACACTGTTTTGGCTGCTCCGAAAGGTGCTCCAAGACGGCTTAGGCCAATCACATCACTGGACTGGTGGCAGCTGTTAAACCCCGCTTGCTTTACTGACGTCTTTCTCCTATTTAACTCACAAAAAAAAAAAAAAAGAAACTTTCGGTTAGCTTAGTTGGTAGAGCACTCCACTGGGAATAAAGAGGTCCCTGGTTCGATACTCGGACTAGGCGGATTTTTTTGGTCGCGCACCAGTCACCTAGCTATTTTTGGAGATTTGTATTTGTCCTTTGTTCCCCCTCTCCGGGGATTATTATTCTTGTCCAGCTCGCTTGCACCTTTGCATTAGTTTCATCATAATCAATTACTCGTAGTTTTCTAAAAAGTTTCCGTAATATATTTTTTTTTTTCATTTGTGCCCAAATTCAAATTTCATAAACATATGGATTAAGACCACCTCTACTTTCCCGGGAGTAGGTAGAAGCATCAAGTGTGTATAGTACTCTCGTCGCCACAATTTAAATTGATTGAGAGTTGGTTAATGATTGATCACGTTTCCTTCGACGTGCCCATGGTTAACTGCTAGCAGCCTGCAGTGATAATGTAGTCTGTATAACGGCTGAAGAACTTTCTTCCTTTCTTTCTTTTATTTGTTCCCCGATCGACCAAGAGGTAGGCAAAGACTAAAGGCTCGATGCCTGACGAGGTCTCTGGCCCTTTTGCAGTTAGAGCAACTTAGCACTTCACAACAAAACAATTAAAAAAAAAAGAAAAATCTTACACCTCGGGAAGAAATATACGAATATATCTACATTAAATATGAAATAAGAGTTAACGGTGGTTTCAACGACAGTTACTAATACAGTCAGTGAAAAAGAAAATGCGAGTATATACAGTCTTTTTTAACGCATGAAACCGTAAATTCCAAGCGTAAACGTGACTCGCGCAAAAAATGAAAATCAAAAACCAATGTCAGTGCCCACCAGAAGCGCCTTCGGTTTCTTTTTAAACTGGATGAGAGAGCAGTTGAAGTCGATTCTTCAATATTATTAAGGATATCCGGCACTTTGAATTCTTTCGTTCGTTTACCATAATTCGTGCGTATATTCGGGATGTCGTCTGATTCTGTGTCTTAAAGTATAGTTCTTTACATCATCTGGAGGAATGTCAAAGAACGTTTCGCTGCGTATTACTGCGTTCCTATTCGGCGTAGTGAAAAGGAGCGGCGCCCTCTCCCCGGAGGCGCTACTCACACGCGATCTGGCCGAAGGATACGTACCCCTTATGCGTAACGACTTGGCTCACGCGATCTACAACGAGCTATGCGGGTGTGCCTGTGGCTGCGAGCGGGATTCAGGCCAGCGTTTTGTTTTCCCTTATGCAAAAAGGGCCAGCTGCGTTCGCCAATCTCGCCGCCACTTCCAAGGCCTCTTAATACTCCCCAGCGAATGGGGACGATAGCTGTAAAGGCGCCGCATACGAAGACGCCCAATTAGCGGCCCTGGCGATCGATCAACGAATCAAATTAAAGAAAGAAGCAAAATAATTTAAAAAAAAGGATTGGCTAAGAATGGTGGTCTCGGCGCACACGGATGTAGGAACGGGATTCAAATGTGCGCAATTGGCAGTCGTACGCGGGCGGTTGCATGAATGGTTCTTCAAGGACGGCTTCATTAGTAGGTGTATCGGTTAATGGAAGGCGCGCGCATATCTGCACATCTGTGTGTGTGCGTGTTTGCGTGTTTCCTCTGACCTGAGCTAGCTGTCCTTTCGGGCGTTCAGCTTCCACGAGATGTTTCTTATCGAAGTGAGCAGACCGTGTGCAAATCCTTGCTTGCTTTCGCTTAGAAGTAGCTTTTAGCGTTCTTGAGTATATATATATATATTTTTTTTTTGGGGGGGGGGGGATTTTGTGTTTTTCGCAGTTTTTTATTGTTGTTATTGCTGTTTTCCTTCACCATTTCTTAGTTACCGTGTTAGAGGAGAATTACATAAACGACGAGGACAGGACGACACATGTGACATATGTTACTTAATAACACATTTCGTTTTTTTTTTTTGGTGCACAGCTTTTAGGCGTTTGTTTCCGTGTTTTGCGGCGTCGGCGTCGGTGTTACCGCGCTAAGTTGAGCGGGAAAATTGACGTCGCGTGACCTCAACACCAATTCAATTCCCCGCTAAAATTAGCGGGGAATCGAATTGCTGTTGAGGTCACGTGACGTCAATTTTCCCGCTAAACCTAGCGGAGAAACTGAATTTGTCCGTAGGTGACGTGACACCAAGTCGTGTGACGTCATTTTCCCCGCTAATTTTAGCGGGGAAGTTGAATCGGTGTTTGAGGTCACGTGTCGTCAATTTTCCAGCTAAATTTTGCTGGAGGAGGAGGAGGAGGAGGAGGAGGAGGAGGAGGAGGAGGAGGGAGAGGAGGTGGGGAGGAGGGGTGGAGGAGAGGAGGAGGAGGCGGCATACCCTCGATTCGTACTCTCCCCTCCTCCTTCTCAAGAGCTGCGCCCTTATTTCGCATTACAAAAATTTGTAAACGTCTTTCACTTTGCTTTTTTTTTAAGTTTGGATTAACGTTGATTATTGAATCGGTGCATTCGGCCAAATGGGCAGCCCCTGTGTTTATAACGTTCGCCTAATCTTGTGGCTTTTGGTCGACATTAATGTTTTTCTTCGTATTTTGTATGTTATTTCCCAATGTATAAAAACAAATTAACAAAAAGTAAAAAAAATATATTGGTCGAGAAAAAAAATGAAGACGACGTCAATGCGACAATCTTTTGGCGTTTTGTCATTTTTGCCAGGCTTGACGACACGCTCCTTTTCTATGTTTTGTTTTTAGCTTTTCTGAGTTCACGTTGAATTCATTTAAGAATAAGATATGGATTGTTCTGGAGTTCTATAGTTTTGAACTTCACGCATCAATCTTGGGGGTGATTTACGTTCTTAATTGGTACATTAAAAAAAATTCAATATAAAAATATTACTCAAAAAAATAAAAAAAAAGGTTTTAAGGAAGCATGCTGCTACGTACGCGCCGTACGAGCCAGCGGTACGAGCCATGTTCCCCGACCGACGGAGAGCAACCCGACACCCCCGGTTTCACGAGCGGGGCCCGGCGGAGTTTCCCTCTCCCGTCTCTCTCCTGGCTGTAACATAAGCAGCGGCAGATCACCGCCGCTCCCCGGCACGCAGAAGATGCCCTGTGCTGGTTTTGACTAGACGCTTTTCTTTCGCTATAATAAACACAGTTAACCGCAACTTGACTCAGCCACCGTCACTCATAAAGAAGTCACATCACATGCATACGGTTTTCGCTTCGCAAAGCTGTTCGTCCTACAGCCCTTGTGGTTTCAAGCTCTTTCTATGCTACTCAAGAGTAACACAATTACTTTAAAAAAAATAACAGAAACAGCGAGTAATTACGCGGACACATATTCCGGTAATGTGCACGAGCTGATCTTACCTCATCTTCCGTAAAACCAGCTGAGTCTTTTCCTGCCTTTGCCGATATACACGTGAAAATGGACAAGTTCGCCAAGCCTCTTTTTTCTTTCCTCGTACGAGGGCAGCGCGTTGGGGTTCGACGTTGCGGCCGGTCTCTGGTGTCGTCAGGTAGCCGCCCGAACGTGCCGAATCCGGGGAACCGCGTGGCGTGCCAGAGCATACGGCAGCCCCATTAAAGGGACACTGACACTCCCAATTTTTTTTTTATTTGCTACCAGGCGATTTAATGTGGTGTCAGAAGATTACCCAATCAATATTTTGCTACAGCGTCACGTATATTTTAATAAAGTGAACAAAAAAACGCAGCTGCTCAATACCGCAACCGAAACTGAACTCTGGAGGAAGAGGAAATGTAGAGGAGGAGAGTTGCCGGAAATCACGTAACTACACCTGGCCGTTTTTTTTTCCTTTTTATTTCTGTTTTTATTTGGCTGTGCGAAGCAGACGAAGAACGCGCACGTCGCATGTTCGCACCAAGAACGCAAAAGTCTGCTGGACGTTTGGGGGTTTTGAAGCTCCTACCAATTACCCCTTCCTAAAATAAATATAATAAAAAAAAAATCGCGTTTTTGGCGTTTTTTTTGTTTTTTGCGGTTTTTCGGGAATTATGGGTATCCGATGTTCGCGCTCTGGGACACGCTACGCTTGCGGCTCGGTTCTTTGCTGTCGATGGCGAGTTGCTCCTACAAGTCACATGAAGCGAAGCAGGGGCAACGAACCGACCAGAATTCGATTGTAGCATGACTACGGCTTCGACGCCCCATCCGACGCCGTAGTAGTTGTCGACGAAACGAGCGGCGAGGAAATGTTGTCGATGAAATGTGCGTCGATGAAAAGTTGTCTATGAAACGATACGGACCAGACATTGGCAACTCACAGCGCGCCAAGTATATATGAGAAATGCCGAGTTAAGCTTCAGATCTCAGAAGGTCAAGGCCGAGCGCCGTCGTCTCGTGAACACGCGAAGGCTTAACAAACGTCCGTGCTACCGCACCGCCAGCACGTCTGTGTGGGGTCACGTGGGGTCTGAGCGATGCATTGTGAAAATTTCCGGAAGGGTCTATCGTGTTCGTTAGACGAGCGCGATGTCTTCAGCCAGGCGAAGGGGCGACGACTCGGCGGCGTCTTTGTGCGAATCAGCCTCGTGGTCGGACGTGTCGGACGGAATAAACCCTGATTGTTTTGTTCGGTAGACGATTTCTCTTTCGAAGCTAGACAGATTCTCCGGTACCGCGAACAACAGTTGTGGAAGAGAGGTCCCACGCCCGTCGTCCGCCGCCATCGCTTATAGTCCGCTTTGTTCGGTCGTCCAGCCCGCGACTCCGGCGATACGACGCCGTGTTGAGAATTATGCAGAAAATGCGCAGAGTGCTTCCAATTCTCTGTGCAAGTTTTTTTTTTTTTTTTCAATTAACGTATTTGCAGTTATAGAAGCTACAGAAATGGGTATCCTAATTTTTTTTTGTTTTTAATATTGAGTGTGTGCCTTCGACGACCCACGATTTTGATCATTATTTGGTGTGTGTGTGTCTAAACCATGCATATAGAGAACGGCACGGGACCTCGGAGAAGAGAGTGCTCGAAAGTTAAACCGGGGCCAGTTCTCTATGGGCGGTTTTCGGGGGAAAGAAAACGATTTTCGAGCCGCAAATTGTGTTCTGGGTAGCTCGGCTCTCATATGTCATGTACAAAGAGAAACCTTGGCGAGCATAAGTACCCTGTCAGTGTCCCTTTAATGATGGGAGGAGGAGAACCGCCGTTACATCCGTCGGGATAAAACAAAGTTGTTCATTCATCGCGCTGCAGCGGCTGCTTACTCTCGCTTCGCAGCAAAGGCGATTGCGAAGTGAGCCGATCAGGACGCCTAAGAACGACGCACGGAGCGTAAAAACATATTAATCACGCCCTGCAGTCTTTTTTTTTTTTTTTTTTGGGGGGGAAGTGGAAACATTGTGTAGTTGTTGAGGTGCTTTCATTTTGAGTTGGTCCATAGCACGGTGACAGAATTATCTGTGGACCCATGTTCGAAGCATGTTTGATTCAAACGCATGTTCGACCATGTCTGCAGACAGTTTTGGTATAGCGAATGTGAGCGTCATGCAAGCAAGAGACACGCCTCAGACAACGTCCACAGACTGTCTTTCGTATACGACGCATTGTAGCTCAGGTGGTGGGAACTGGGTGGGAGCGAGACCGCGAGTGCCCTCTGACCGCTAATAGCGGCTGGGAACCTGTTGCTGTAGCAGCCCAGGAGTACACCCTCCCGGTTCTCGCGTGACGACCGTTCGGGCCAACGGCGAAAGGTATACCGCAGCGGCCTGTTGTGGACCCCCCCGTGTCCGCTCGCTGGTTGCGGCTGCTGTCGGCGGCGGCGCCGCATCTCCGGGCACTCTGCCCCGAGCGTCTCGGCGGGGCACAAGGGCGCGCGTGCATGCGTAATGGGGCCGCCCGAGGGGCCCCGCGGGCTGCCCCCCAAACAGGGGGCCCCCCGTTCGCGTCGCGCGCATGCATCGCGCGCGCCTCTCAGCCGGTCCCGACGACAGCGGCCGGGACACAGCCGCCGCCGCCGCAGCGGAGACCACGCGCTGCTCGCGTCGTCGACGTCGCCACGTTGGGCGGGGTCAAGCGCCTGGGTCGCGGCCGCAACGGTAGGCCCCCTTCCTTTCCTCTCGTCCGCTTGCCGAGGGCTCCTGCGGTGGCGCCGCGGCCTCGGGGTGGCACGCGACTCCAGGTGACAGGTGCTTACGGGTGGCGGTGCCGCTACTCTCGGTTTAAACTGGGCTCGGATGGTCGAGCCGACGTGGATCGTGCGAAGAAAGCTCTGGTTCCACGAGCTGCTCCGTGTCGCCTCGACAACGGGGAAAATGTCTCGTAATGAGTTTCAATAATAATTGCGTTTAGCCCACGGGACGTTAGTCAGCCCTAGTGGCGTGTCTGGTGTCTGCGCCGATAAATTGAGCCATTACAGTGCCTGGGGTCTTCAACGTGCATCACGCCGAATAGTGACGCACGACCGCAAGCCGATACGGCGCTCACCCGGATCGAAACGGGCAGGAGATTGCTCCCACAAGAACTCTGTGTTCTGCAGCGCGAGCTTTTTCATCCTCGTGCTCCGAGCTGCGGTCACAGACCCTCTCTTATTTTCATTCGGACTTTCGGATGCTGAGTAGCCGGAGTTATAGCTTCGTAATCGACACAATGAACGAAACGGCGTCTTTGCGACCTTTTGTGTGAGCTGTTCAATTGGCGATTTTCATCGCGTGTTTTTGAACCTGCATTTACGGCTCCGTCTTTATAGGCCCCCGGGTGCTGCGAATATTTGATTCGCTCGACAACGCTGGCGAGCGGAACTGCCGCTGCAGCTTTCTGCTCTAGCCACTAGGTTCCGTCGATTTCGCAGAAGCCGCCAATATCGGTGTTAATAATTGGGGTTGTGTGGATATTTATACAGCGTGTAGTTGGTCAGCCATTTCAAAGTTGCGACGAGTCTCCCAGCTGTAGATGAGAAATTTAGTCAGTGCAGTACAACCGCTAGCCTGGGGACTTTAACGTGCATCACGCGGTAGTGATACACGACCGCACGCCGGTACGATGCTCATCCAGATTGAGACGGGCAGAGGCGGGGATTGAACCCAGAATCTCTGGGTATAATATCGGTGTTCTGCCAATTAGGACTGTATATACCTTCATTCCCTCGATTGCAGCAATTCTGTTCAACCTCTTCATTTCGCTTTCAGATGCGGGATACACACAAGAGGAGCGCCACATGGCCTTTGGCGGGTGGGGATGGCTAAATATCTGAACGCTTCGTGTCTCGACTGGAAGTGAGTGTGTTCGGATCGTGCGAACAAAAAGGCGAGCTTCTAAATTTTTTTACGACGGCGATTGTCACTTTGGGTGAGGCACTTTATTAATTACCCCGTTTCTCCGCGCGATTCCCCGACTATGAGATCGTCGAGGACCTCGCCCACTTGTTTACACGTCGTATACGCATCGGAGAAGTTGACCGATCTGCCGAGCTGACACTGCTATTTATGAGCGAAGTACGCTGCTCGTCTCCGAGGCGAACCACGTGACATGGGCGGTCTACGATCGAACAGGCGCCCAGTTACACTATCTACGGATACGACTCAACGTTCAGTAAGCGAGATGGAGAGACGCGGGTTCAAAATGTTTTCAACGCTAGAATGATTCTCTCTCGTGGAGAGTAGCTCCGGAGGTCCTCGCCATGTCTGCCCCGCCGCGCGCATCGTATGATCGACGTTCAGCGTTCTCGAGGGCAGCTGTCCGTAACAGAGCACCTGCTCGCCGGGTAGCTTGGCTTCTACGATCCCAGCTCGGATGGGGAACGCTGACCACCCGAGTAGGAGCTGGGTTTCGGAGAATAAGCCTCGCGAACAGGTTGTTGCACGATCAGTGTCTTCTCCGCACCAGGCTTCCATGCCATCAACTGTGGTGTCCTTGAAGTTGTCCCGCGTTAAAAATGCAACCGCGTTGTTCGATATACAGGGGTGGAACGGCTGCGCCATTTGCGCCATTTTGCGCCAGACACATTTGTCTGCGCCATCCTGCGCCATGTTGTGGAAACTGCGCCACAGCCAGTACCTCGCGCCATTATGCACCAAATCGCTAAACGTGCGCCAAAAAGTTGTATTTTATCTTGGTTTCGGTTTCTATCGACTCGATTGGCAACAATGAGCGCGTTTAGCTTAGTTGACCTTGCAATCCTTTGTTCTGTTTATTCTCCCTGTGTATCCCAAGTTGGAAGCGCGCGAAAAAACTCGGGGTGTGATTCCAAGCGCTACACCACCTGCGACTGGATTGATTATTCTTCAACCATAAGCGGTTAAGAAAGTCGGCCGAGGTGAGGTCGAGTCGTTAAGCGTCAGATTGCCTGAGGCTCTGCGGCCCGGGATCCGGACGTCAGCCAGTTGAAAACAAACGAGCAAACGATTCCTTTTGGTACTTCATCGTTAGAAGTTGGAACCGCATTCCCGCAATATAAATTGTGATTTGATAGAACTGAAACGCGGTCCGATCCGAAACCTTGCCGGCCAGCAGCTCTCACGCGAGCGGTAGATCTGCTCGGCGTACTTTAACCTTGCTCCTGCTTATCGCTTCGAATACGATAACTCCATTATTCGTAGTCTGCAGCTTCGATATTGAGTTGCACAATAGTATAGACTCGAAATTTGTTGCCCTGTTCCTCCGCGCAACTGCTCGTCCGTTGCTTACGCAATGTCACGTGGTTCACACATATATTTACTATGTCGGGCACGTGTGGGTTGTGCGATAGGCAGTACTGGTTTGCATTTTGAGCAGCTGAAAGCCACTCAGAAATTATCAAGGGCACTATCTTCAGTAAACATATGATACTTTCTTTTTGGTTCTCATTAAGGCTCACAAAGGTTCAAGTTTTCGCACCTGTTCAACTGTTATCCCATCTACCTAGGTCCCTAACCACTCATGTTCATCTGGGCTGCTAAGCACAACTGAAATTGCTCCTGTGCTTGCCTAAGACACAAGCTGAAGTGCAATGAAAGCTGATCTGAGCTGCTCCTAGCCTGCTCCAGAATGTAGTTTTAGCTGCTCCCAACCGGCTCCAAAACAGCTGTTTCAGCTGCTCCCGTGGCTGCTCCCAAGTACATTTCATGAGTTCCACCCCTGGATATAGAGTAAACCTCTACCAATACCCCCCCCCCCCCCACACATACACACACAACACACACACAGCTTGTTTGGCGGTGACTTCACGGGCTCACGAATGTATGTGCTTCGTTCCGAGCGGGAAGGTTGCTGCAGCCCAGACCCGCGGAATGTGCATCTCTAACAACAGGTGGCACGATGCTCGGATAAGTGCGAAGAATAAATGCGGGGAATATAAAACGACTCCGCGGCTGTGACGAAATTCCGAGGCGGAAATTTCTCGTCGCGAAATTGTCGCACCTCTTGCAGCGACCTCCTTCCTGAAAGTGCGCGGCAGGGGCTGCTCGTTGACATGCACCCTGCATGCATCGGGACTACGTCTTGCGGCGACGCCCCCCACGTAGGCTTTGCAGGAGCCCTTCCGCGGTCCCGTGCCAGGAAGGGGGTGGGCCCGCTCCTTTGCCTTCCCATTTGTATGAATGTGTCCGGGCTCACGTCGCCCCGGGCCTGCCGCCTTGGCCTTGGACGTGCGGAGCGCGCTAACCAGGGCCCTTCCCTTTTTTTTTTTTTCTTTCTTTTTTGCGCCCGCAGGTAAGCAGCCGCTCTGAGCGCCGCGAGGCTTCGCCGCGAGGCGCCCGACGAGCGACCGGCCCACGTGTGTGTCCCGAACTGCGGAGGCCAGCCGTGGGTCCCGACGCCGTGCCTTGACTCTACCGCCTGCGCGCGTGTGTGTGCGTGCGTGTGTGTGTGCGTGCGTGCGCGCGCCTCTTCCCTGCTGCCTGCCTCGGTGCCTTCTGCCTCTGCGCGCAACTTTGATGAGTCGTCACGTACTGCTCAGGTGAGTGCCGAAACGACGTGCCTCTCACAAGTCCCGGTAGAGGGAGCTTGGGAATGTTTTATTTATTTATTATCCACATGTTTGCGTGTGGAGTGGGTGGGTTGGGGGGGGGTGGGGATCGCGGCTAAGAACCGGAGAAAGGGTACGTCTTCGCATGAGAGAAGAAGAGGAGAGTAAACGGGTATCTGAACTTCTGAAGCCGCCACAGCGCACAGAACAGGAATGGCCTCGATCTCCGGTTCCAGGATAAACGTCATCAATCGTTGTGTCGGCTTACCGGATGATATGGAGGGTAATCACTCTCACTCGTGGGTTCTTTACGGGTTAGCGCGTAAAGCCTCAGCAGTTAGAAGATTAGAACAAGTGGAAGAGAATAACACGACATTCCGGATGTTACCACTCGGTTGATAATGAGCTTTCTGAGTCGTTTATTGAGACATTTAACTTAAGTTTACTACTTTGTCTAAGCTACTCGCGCAACATAACCTCAACCAAATCACTTCCCATATTTACAGTTATCTTGCTCAAGCCCTGTGCTATCTCCCCATGCGTATTTTAAAAAAAAAACAACTATCATGTTCGTGCCTGGCAAACAAGCCCAGCTCTTTTTGGAGGCCGTTCTTCACGGTCTTGTCGCATAGGGTACTCGCTTGGACTCGGGAAACCGATGCCGTTCTATGAACCTGGCCCAGTTTACACAAATGATGACAATGGCATCGTGAACATCGCATTTGTCAGTGCGTCCCACTGCAACCACGTGCAGCTTTCAGAGTTGGAAGTTATATGGGAATTACATATTACAAAACTTAACCAGAAAATGTCGCTAATCTTTTTTTATGAAATTTAGGCATTATTTTGGATGTTGACTTTCGAAGGAAGGAGTAACGTCAACGAAAAGGTTGAGCATAGCGTGGTGATCTCGCTGGTCAATGATGGCGGACGGTCTTGACTCAGCAGTTCGGTTACTAGACTCAATTTGACACGATCGACACGGGAATGTGACAAGTTCGTCCGCACATAACGACATGTGTAAGAGGGAGCCACTGTGGGGTATCTTGCAGGATACAGGAGTACACGTTCTAAAATTTATGTTCGCTTCTCCTACACATATTCAGAAAGAAAAAAAAAAAAAAAACAAAAAAAAAACCTCACAGCCTGGCGAAATCAATGCATCTTCCCAGGATATGAGACTCGCAGAAAGGAGTGTATTGGCCAACTGGTAGCGGAACGGTGAAGACCGAAAACAGAACATTTCTCGGAGGTTTTGTGCGGAGCCGCGCGCTGTGGCTCGTGCTCCCGTCGCGATCGAAACGAAATAAAGCGGAGGTCCAAGTCCAGCCCGGCGGCACACGGACGTCGGACGTGTTGTCGTCGGCACTCGACGACTCCGGAATATATATTCACCCTGCCCGCTAGTGCGTGCGTGCATTGGAGGGAGGGGAAGGGGCGAGGGGATCCATATGCACCGGTGCCGGCCAAGCTGTGCGCGCCTATACAAACGAAAATAAAGCCAAGAGGACGGAAATGGGGCTCGCGAAATAAAGATGGAAGGCGCAAGATGGAAATAAATAAGCGAGGGGAGAATATTGGACGCAATCTTTTGCAAGTTGGGGCGCCGCAAGGTTTTCCATTTCTTTTTTTTCTTTTTTAGAAACGCTCTTATACACTTTATATGCGTCGCAGGCTCTGTATTTCGGGCGTCTGGATGTACGTAATATCAAAAAGTCGCCGCGTCAAATCCGACTCTATATGCTTGGTATCTTTATCGTGTGTTCGTTTATTCGCGAACGAGTTCGGGATGAAGTATCAAAATAAGTTGCTGTAACCGGAGGAGGAAAGAAAAAAAAAGAAAACTCTCACGCAAAATCGAGGAGTTGGAACGCGTTGAAGAGAGGCGGCCGTGTCGCAGGGAAATATCTCGTACGTTATATATTCCGTTCGAGTACATATACTATATACGCTTCGAATCCAACATAGGGGCGCCGCCTAGGAGCTGTGGCCTAAACTCCTGGTGACTTTTTGACGTGCGTAACCGCGCGTTTTCTCTACACTTTTTTTTTCTTGTCTCTTCTGCATCTGTGTTTGCTTTGTCCCGTCTTGTTCGCCCGAGTTCCGCACCGCCTATTTCCATTTCTGAAAGGGACTCTCCTGTTGATATATAGAGCGGTCAATCATAGCGCTGCCGATTCGGTCTCGGCGCAAGAACTGCGCGAGACCGCCGCGCTGTTTTGAGCGGTGTGTGCGCATGTGTGTATTTGTAAAGAAGCCGCCTCGGTCGCTATGCCTTGCGAGCGTACTTGCTCGCATCTTGTGCTGGCTGGATCGACTTCTGCCAGCTATTTGGGCGGTGGTTGCCATTGACTGGATGATCGTAGTCGGCGACTTGTTTCGCTGTGATAGGAGACGCCATTTTGGTCTCTCAGTTTGAAGGGCAGAGCGAAAGAGGACAACGGCCTACCGAATCGCTCTCCTGCCTGGTGGGAGCGATAGTTCTGAGAACGGCCACGGAGAGTCGTGTCGAGTCTGTTGGCGCTACTCATTGCGAACGGTATGGTTGGCGGAGGACGGCTTCGAACAGCAAAAGTATCTGCGGGAAGCATGCGCCGAAGAAAGTAATCTGGTCGCTCATTTGATAGATATTTCCGAAAAGTGACTTGCGTATTTATTTATTTCATTTGCTTTAGCACCTTCAGGGCTCTGAGCGTATTAGAGGGTATAAGGGCAGTATAAAACGAATACAGAACGACAAGACCTGTTCCAAATATATTTATCAGGTTCGTAGTAGAAAACATGACCGGTTTCCTGAATTGAAATGGGTCCAATTATGATCCTTCCAATAAGGAAAACAATTCCACTCAAATGACGTTCTAAAAAAAAAAAAGGTTTTGGTTGTTGTGTCGACAGTGAGGTATGTCGACTGATAATCAGCTGGTTATTAGTGCGCTAAGAATGGAGAGATTGAAGGAGCTCACCATCTTATGCAGCGTTGTATGGAATATAAATGTCGGGCCGAACGAAGCGTCAGTTGACCTTAAAGATTGCTATGTATAACAATCTATCATTGCTACTTAGGGAGCGATTCGTGCTTCGTTCCGCCATAAGTCCGAGCGCGACGTTACGGAGTTTGCCGTAACGTTGCGCTCGGACAAGGACGAAATCTCCAAACACAGCTAGATGACTTGTGCGCGACTAGAAAGGTCCCTAATTCGATACCAGGACAAGGCGGATTTTTTTTCAGTCGCGCACCAGTCACCTAGCTGTTTTTAGAGATTTGTGTTTTTCCTTTGTCCCCCATGTTCCCCCTCTTCGGTGATCATTATCGTTGTTCTTGTCCAGCTCGTGGCACCTTTGCATTAATGGTGTTAACAACTTACGTTATCGCCGGCAAATTCAATATAACGCAGACAGTCTGCCGTAGCTTCGCGCTTTTCATGTTTCTGTGTAACCTATTCTTCGACATACGCTCTCACTAAAGGTGAAACAGATAAGGCTGGATAGTTCGAGCAGGAACTCCCGATCACTTCGTTTGAAGGGAGCCGACCGCACGAATTCTGCTGTGGCTTTGTTTGGAGATCACCAAAACCATATATGTATAAAAATGAAGACGAACAGCGACGCAGTTGTGTATTCGCTTCCTGTCATTATACGTGACGATCTTGTTGAGCCGTGTAGCGGTGAACTCACAGAGTTCAGCTGGGGAACACGGTTGGAAGCCGCAGGCCGAGCGAGCGAAGCGGCAATGACTGAGCGGTCGTATACGCCCGAGCAGTGCGAGGAAGCCACTTTTTGATGTTATCCACTCGCACCCGTATCTACCGCAACGCTGCATAGTGCTCACTGTGGGCACCGCAAAGTCGCAGAATTTGGCGCGATGTTTTGGATACGATGACAGTCCCTACTAAAGATTGTACATCGCCCTCAAGTTGATCACCAGTCTGCGTCAATGGACAGTTTTAGTATATATCGTTCAGATGACTCCGATAACTCTACCTGATACTCCGCCGCCGCCTTTTGCGCTAGCATCGTATCGTTATCGGGGTTATCGGAGGTATCGGAACGATCTATTAAAACTCTCTAATGTCTCTCGTCTATACGAAGTATTTCGAACCGCCTGAGCAGTACAGCTTCTTGGTAGTTGGGTTCCTCGAATATCGAAACTAAAAGGCGTCTGACTGCTTACGGGTCATCCCGTTTAATTGTAGGATTATCAGTAATTTGGTCTCGCATTCCAGCGTGGTACGGGCAAGGTGCACTCGCGGTTGCTGAAGAAACGATAAACATGCGACAGTGAAAACAAGAAGATACAAGCTTTTTCTCATGTCATTTGGCCTACAGGAACTTGTAATTCCTCATTCTCAAATTGTTATTATTATTACACTCTCTGCGTCGTGCTCTGAACGAAACATGACTAAGTAATAGGTATTTTCAGTGATTTCCGGCGAATAGAAACGCGTGTGCTTCTGTGCGCTAGAAAGCTATAAAGGCCGTTTTCGTTTAGGCTTTATCGATTTGTTTTAAAACATATGTGAAAGGTACACAGATGCGGCATACGTGCAGGTGGTTATACTACTGTCGCGGAGAAAATAGGAATGTTTCTCCGTTGATGACGATACCGTTATTATTCGACAACTGTTTATTTAATTAACATAGATACATTACTCCTTTACATCCCTTTGCAGATTATATACTTTGGGACAAGACATATTGGGGTATACCTGCTCCTAACCTCTGGCGACTTCCATGGGGCCAAGGGAAGTTCAATCGTTCTGAAAACGAGCGCGGTGTCTTACAAGGAATGCACGTCGGCAGTTTTTTAGCGGATAGATAGTTCTTACTTGAATTTGGAGAGAAGATTCTTGGAGAATACTGATCGTTTCAGAAAGCATCACACAGGCGAGGATTTTTAGAGTGAGAAGAGCGAAGAGGATATTCAGGATGGCTTTACCCTGGGGTGTCCGAGCGTCTCAGATGTTGTCACGGTGGGCCCGGACGCAACAAGGAAGTTGTTCTTTCCATTGGGTCAGGGCCCGAGGATGAGGATGACGATGTCTTGGCATTTTGCAGCTTAAGGTACGGACCATTTGGCGATTGAATGCGTTTAAGACAATCGGTCGTACCCCGCACCTCCACCACTTTGTCGCGGAGAAAATAGGAATGTTTCTCCGTTATTATCCAACAACTGTTTATTTAATTAACATAGATACATTACTCCTTTACATCACTTTGCACATCATATATACTTTGAGACAAAACGTATTGGGGTACTGCTTCTAACCTCTAACGACTTCCCCTGCCGTCCTCCTCGACCACACCTCCAGCGGGTGCCCCGACCACGGCCAAACTCGACAAACAAGGATCCACACAAAGGCGGGCGAGCCGAACTCCTCCACAGCCGTAAGGGGTCCCAAGTTTGCGAAAAAGCGGGTGGAAGGCTCCACAGTCGAATGGGGGTCGGACGTGCAGGTTGGCCTCCTGAGGCAGGGTGATGTTCGGGGCTTGGCATCCAGGAGCCAAGTCCTCTGCGGGATGGATGGACCTTTGGCGGCTGCTTATATTGAGTTTATCAGCGTTCTGGGGCCACTTTGGCGACGAATCCCAGAAGGTTCTCTCAGAGCCAATCAAAAGGCTCGAAACCAAAAGCAAATATAAGCGCATACACAAAACAGAACACGTTCGGAACGAAGCTCAAAAGAACGGTTAAAAACAATACGAAGCACATTCGTGGACAGATAAGTTATACACGGATCGGAGCAAAACCGCCTCCGAAGCGGAGATCCCAAAAGCAGACATGCACAAGACAAAACATCTCTGACGCGGGGTTATATGAACTAAGTGTACCGTTACAACGTTCACGTTCGCCCCCATTTGGGGCCCCCCGACTCCGGTAGAAGCCATGAGCCGTGCCGTGGAGACGAACGAATCCTCGGAGAAGGTAAAAACATAAAGTAAAGCTAGACTAAACACGCGCACAAGCACAACTTCGCGACACTATCATGGGCTAATCGTCACGCTAGGTCGGGTAAATAACTAAAATATGGTCATTCACTTTTTAAGCAGCGAAAGGAACTATATGGTTACAATTAGAAACATGAAGGTCGTCATCGAAAGCCATTAAATCGGGAAAAGAAATTAGGAAGGCTTTGGGCGCTTAAGTTACCACTCGTACAACAGGCGCGAAGCTGGCGGTATAAAAACGCGAAAAAAAAAGAAAGGCGCGAGTGTTTTTTTTTTGTTGTTAGTTTTAAGCTTGCTGCACGAGTGGTAACTTTAGCGCGCCACTGCGCTAAAGGTACCACTCGCAGTCGCAGCTTAGGCTGAACTGCCTGCTTTACGATCAAGCTTGACGCGCCTTTAATATCATTATCTTTCCATGCCGTCACACCTGTAACGATGGCATTCTCTTTCACGTTGGTACGCTGTAAAAACTAACTGTGTCAAAAACAGAAAAAAACTTGGCAGCTCTCTTGCCACAAATTATCTTTTTCGTCTTGCTTTGTTTCCATACTTTTTGTTAAAAACAAGCTTTCCGATTCTTGGTCCTTTCTTTAAAATGACTGAATTTCTGTTGCCCAGCCTTGTAGAAAAACACCTTCTGTTCTTAAGACTCAGAGTTTCTAATAAAGGAGCGGGCTTATGTTCTGGAAGTTTGTGAAGAAAAAAAAACAGTTTCTGTTTTTAAAATAAGACTTTAAAAAAACGGGTTTTTGTTCTGGAGGTTTTTGAAGAAAAGTCTGTTTTTTTCCTGGTTGCGACAAAATTTTCACAGCGAACTGTGTGGCTGGTATTTGCCTTGCCATTCAAGCGCTTGGTACGGATAAAAGCGCGAAAGCACTACATCTTTACAACTGGTAGCAGCGCGTAGCAGTGTGCATGCCTCCCTTTGTCCTTGTGTTTTTGCCAGCTGCTACCAGTTTAATCATGAACCAACTCGCCTGCATCGCCAGATTGATCCATTACAGTGAACTTGCACGTACAAACAACACGAATAAGAGCAACACAACAGATACACCAATGACGCCCCCTCCCCTACGCCTACCACGCGTTCAACCGATCCTATATATGGCAGCCTTATTTTTTAATTTGAGTCGGCTGGTGACTGTAACATTTGTCGCAGAAACACGTAGCGGCTGACCGAATATTACTCCTACTCTCCTACTCTGACATTTTCACAGTGAATAATTTATATCTCTTAATCCAGCGCCTTCATAAAAGCCACAGTAGATTAATTAACTAAAATGCGTTAATAAACTTTTAACATTACTTTGATGAATTATGCTAAAAATCAATATTGACGCTGATTTATGTCAGTGGCTGTAGGTATTATTAGATTTTAGTTAATTGTTCAATTAGCGCGATGATTAGTCCCCCTTCTAACGTCCTCCGATTCCCAAAACACACAGGGAAGAGACGGCATTCTTCACGTAGCCGCCATAGCCTCTATTTATAAAAATTTGTTCGCTTTAACATTGAACTCCCCGACTTCGCCGTGACGTGTCGCAGCTGTCGCTGTGACTGTACTTTAGATTAACACAGGGCTACTCAATTTTTATACACTGCGGCGCTGAAATGAAATGCGAACAGCGGAGAGCGTGGCCTTCGACACATATGAGCCTATAGCTACGCTTCCTTAAAGCCTCTGAAAACTGAATAATAAAAAAAAAAACGGTTGGAGAGTAGGGCGCTGCGAGGGTATGCGTCCTATAGACCGACATGCGGAGCGGCTCTGTTTACCAACACGGCTGGAAGGCCGCGCATGCGCGGTAGCTATGTGGGCAAAAGCGCCCCGGCTCTCTGTGTTTTCGCCATTGCGTTGTGTGGCGTGCGCTCGTTGTTGACGTTGTAGGGACGCTTCTTGCTTTATCTGTGAGTCGTATTTCCTGACAACGCATGTCGTATGCTATGCCCGACTATTTGAGCTCGCTACCCGAGCCTGAATGGCAGCGGTATCGAAACAAACTGTGCGTGGACGGCGTTGACGACGAGGATCCGTACGCCGTAAACAAGGCCTGCTGGATTTCCGACGCGAAGTTGCTGCCACCGAAATCGACGCCTCACGTCGTCGTTTATTTATTTATTTTTTTTTTGCCAAGCCAGTTCGCGTTTGACACGGTGCAGGCGTACAAGTGTCTCTAGGCCTACGATTACTTCGAGTCGGTTTCCGCACTGCCGGCGGAATCGGCAGACTGTGGGTCTGCGGAAGTGTATTTATTAATTAAATAAATACATACAGCGTCTTGAAGTCAAGGTATGATATTTTTCCTACCCTCATGACCACAAGGAATGACAAGCAGTAACGCTTTGTCCGTTCTGCAGTCTTGGTGGTAACACGTTGCAAGTAACGGCGTTACCAGGAATGCGTTACTTTTTTCAGTAACGTAGTAACCTACTCGTTACTTTTTCGACACAGTAACGGGTAACGTACTTACGTTACTATTTCAAGTAACGTAGTTACGTTACTCGTTACTACTTCCCAAGTCTTAAAGAAATTACACTTCAATCTTTTCCGTGTTTTTAGGCGTCAAGCCATGTTTTTCTTTGCGTTTTTTCTCGTGAGTATTTAGGTGAAACCGTAAAAAGAGATAAAGTAATTATGTTCAGTTTCTGCATGAACATAATGTTTCTTGATATATGAGCTTATGCATACCTGTATCCGTCAAAACCGTAAAAGGTGTTAAATCATAATTTAAAAAGTAACGCAGAAGTAGCGTGCGTTACTTTTTATCGGTAGCGGTAACGCGTTCCTTTTATTTTTAGGTAACGTAGCTCAGTAACGCGTGCCTTTTATTTGCAAGTAACGAGTAACATATTTCGAACACTTTCGCTTTCGGTCAACGAAAAATTAGTCAGAGTGCAGGCGTTTTTAGCTGGTGTAAGTTGAACATGATTGTAAACTCTGAGACGATTACGTGTTAACACATCCATCGAGCCAGTACTATCGAGCGAGCCATTACATCCATCGATGGATGTAATGGCAAGAGATGTGAGCGTACTGGCTCGATGGATGTGTTGACATGCGTATGGGATGCGGGCTGCTCGATGGATGCAGTTACTGCGCTGTATCTAGCTGCTCGATGGACGTAGTTGCTCGATGGATGTAATTGCTCATCCTTCCTGATACGACGCCTAGCGTGCCGCGGTGAAGTGTTCCGACCTCCACTGTGCGGGAGCGATCACTAACGTGTTGCGAAGTCCATCAGTGGGTGTAGTCTTTGTGTGCACCCACCGCTACGGAATACCACAGTTATCCATCGAAAACATCTCGCACAAGCTGCGTGGAGGTGTTAGAGTACGGACCGAAGGCTCTGGGACGCGCCGGCGTAGCACCGTGCTTTGTTTGCACAGAAACGCGGCAAAAGAGCACCTTCTGAAGCTGCCCGTTCGAGTCCGTCGCTAATGCTGCATATAACCGGAGGTAAACGTATAGTGTAATTATCGTCGTTGTCCATTCAGTGAAGACAGTTGTCTCCTACCGCATATGCAACGCGAAGGCAAGGCCACAACAGTCGTGCGTAGCGACGAATAAAATTCCAGGTTCTCTCGACAAACGCGAGATTTCCCGAGAAGACGCCGCCGTCGGGTGGCCTGTGTGACTGCTTCTTTATTTACGACGCCGGCGTCGACGTCGACGCAACGCGCGTTCTTTGCTCAGTGTGAATGTGCCTTTAGCCTTACGGGCAATGGACCTTTTCACGTACCGACGGCACCAGGCGGTGGCTGCACGAACTAAGAATCGAGGAAGGGACCTACCTGCGCTACCAATCGATAATGGGAGCTATGCTACCAGTTTCTTCGTTCTCTGAGCAGCGGGGCGTGCCCAACGCGCCGCACAAGTGGGGCATCCGTGGCGTCCACTTAAACGTCGTGTTATTCTTCCGTCCGCTTTCTTTTTTTGATTAACACAATTACTATGTATGCTGCAATTACGTTTGCTACTCGCTGATCTATAGCCTCCTTCCGAATTTCCTCGATTTTAGGTGCCAATTTCCGCCGCTTGGCATCGGGCGCTCGCGCGTGCGCAGAACGCTTCTCGAAAAAGGTCCATTAGTACCGAAGATGTCGTTCCAGAGCCTTGCCGTCCGTTTATGACCTATTGTACCCACCGCAGTGTCGGAAGTCTCATATACGCCTCGTTAGCTTGGAAACCCGCCGCCTACCGTGAAAGCGCGCTCAAGCATAACTTTTTCTTTTTTGGCGATTTTGTTTCAATATGTTTGCTTTTCTCATATGTCTTTTTACTTTTATTTTTCCTGACGTCACGTCCTTCTCGCACCAATGGCCACTCTACTGCCCTGCGCAGCCTGATGCCCTCACATGTACGATCTCCTGACTGGCCAGAGCCTCTCGGCGAAACTGTCGTAATACATACAATAAACTCTTAACATAGCAACTCCGCAAGAACGGATCTCTGACTTATTCAGGGTATTGAATCCGAACCCGAACCGTAAACCGAACGCTACAAACCGTTATTTTCGAGCGAACCGGAGTTGACCCGGAACGAAATAATTTTCTCGCTCCGGAGCGGAACCGATATGTTTTCCGTGCGGTTTTCGGTTCATCTACGGAAGTCAGTTTGCGTGGCGAAAACACACTAACATAAAAAGTAACCAAGAAATGAAAGAAAAAATATTATTTTTTGCGCAAGCCGAGTTGAGCCGAACCGAAATAATTATTTTTTTCTTTCCTGGGCAAAACGGATCAATACTTTTTCCGGTGCTTCGTTCATGTGGGAAGTCAGAAAGCGAAAACATTAGGTAACGGAAAGCTCTGTAACTTTCCATCATCAGGTTTTCACATAGTGGTCGTCTTCATAATTTATGAAGTTCGTCTCGAGAACTCAAACGAAATGAGCACAGTAACTATAAATTCTTCGGATTCTGGTCTCGTGCATTTTTTAACAAAAGTTCACATTCGTCCCAAACTTTTCTTGTGGACCGAAAATGGCTCATTAAAGATAGTATGCTAGCACCAAAACACAATCTCCGATTCCTACGTCAGCTCAAAGTGAGCATTTAATGAGCCTGTTTGGTGGCAAAACGGTCCCACTCCGCACGTCAGCAAAAGTGACCAATTAAGGAGCTTTGGTTGCGGCGAAACAGTGAGTTGGGCTAGTTGGTTTTTCTCACCTCGGACTAAACGCAATGTTTTTTTTTCTTTGGTGTTCAGTTTAATTTTTGTTTGGTGTTCTTTGTCTTCATTTTTGTAGAGCTGTGCAATTTACTTTAAACACCTTGATTTCATTGTACAACTGATCGGATAAGAGAGCGACACAAAGGCCAAGTGGATATTTTTAGAACCTGCACTAGTTGTCATACTGTGGTGCATCTGATCTGCTTTCAAAATAACTCAGCGGACTTAATAACCTGTCCGAAGTGTAAAGTCTAGCCCCGGAAGAGAGGGAGATTCAATCAACAGTTACAGCAACAGAAAACAGCGTCTATCTCTGGTAGCAGAAGACTGCAAGGACAAAAGACGTTTCCCCTCAGAAACATAGAGCATCGAGTCGCACAGCTCTTCTGAGCGTGGCACTGACAAGGAGGCGCGGCTTTCCAGGGACGCTAAGGTGTTGCAGTTTAGGGAGGAGAGAAGGAGCGCCATCCAAAACTCTACCCACAGGCGGAAGTAGCCCTGGTAGTGCCTGCAGACGCAGGTCAGTGTGCAGCGAGCTTTTCTGCACTGAAGTTCACTCTATCGTCTCAGAGGTGCAGTCTTCTCTGGATATGCTTGACGACGTCCTGCTTCTCGGTCGGCCGCCTGACATGGAACTGCGCTTTCACCCACGTCCCGAAGTGCCCCAGCGCTCGCTCGTCCGTTCCACACAGTAATGTGAGCCTTTGCTTTCTATATAGTAACACTTTTATAAAATAGGCATAATTTGTCCTTTGCTGTCGTCAATTGTTTTTGTAGCATATGAGTACGAACCGGTTCGAACCGGTTTGAACCTTAATTTTCCACTCCGGAGTTGAACCGGGCTTCAGAACCGTTTCCCCTGAACCGGGGCGAAAACCGGAACGAAAAACATTTCGGATTCGACACCTCTGCCAAAGTGACCAAAAACGGGGCAGGTTTGAAGAAATCATATTTTACGCCGTGCAACCCACATTATAATTTAAAATGAAGAATTAATGGCGCAATTTTGGGAATCTTTGCACCGTTGTGGCATTTCTGATTGCATGTCTAAAAACATTTTTGCCGTAATACGTTTTTTCATCCGTGAGTTTAGTCTGTAGCGCTGTCATCAATTGCAATCTCTGCGCACCACGATGACACATGTGGGGCTGTGTGCTCTAAGAATTGCTCCAACGACTTTAATGTCTCATAATTTAAAGAAAAAATTAGCCACAGCGCTTGCTGATTTCTGGAATTCGCAGAACAGAGATAGTGACGCACCTAGAGTGGCGCGTGCCTAACGATATATTTTTTTTGGGCTTTAACTTGTGTTTGTGTGTATATTTCGCCGTTCTCAACACGGGCGCCGACGGACTATTGCACCGCTGCTTACGCCCCTGCCGGGGTGAGCTTTTCTGTTGTCATGACACTCTATCGCGCTATAGACGCGTCTATTTAACGCTCATGAAGTCTCGAGAGAACTGTGTCAATTGTTTAGTCAGAGCAACGACGCAGCAATCGCGAAGCGAGAGACGACTGCGCCTCGATCTGGCTGTCCGCGTTCGCTCTGATAAAATGTGAGCGTGGGACTCTCGAGCAGCGTTAGCTTGCTGATGATGCAGGACGCTGCTTTGTCGTTAAGAATCTTTGCCCTGCGAACGCCGGCGAAAACGTTCCAGTGCTCGGTGTACCCTAGGCAGCCGCGCCTGTCAGCGACCGCCCGCGCAGCATCGCAACCTTTCTGGAGCCTATTGGCAATCTGCGAGCGCCGACGATTTATCGTCGCGACTTGAATGGGAGCATTTTATGAACCCCCGTGAACATGAACTCCCGCGAACATGATCCCCGCGACGACGAACCGCCGGCGCTCGCAGACGGAAGGTTCCGATGCTGTGCGAACGGTTGTTGGGAGGACGCTGCGTAGGGTACGCCGGGCGCTCTTCGCAGCCATTCGAAGGGCAACGGATTCGCGACGACAAAGTAGCGTCTTGCATCTTCAGTAAGCTAACGCTGCTCGAGAGTCTCAAGCTTACATTTCCACAGAGCGAGCGCGGCCGGCCAAATCGAGGCGCAGTCGGCTGTCGCGTCGCGATTGCTACGTAGTTGCTCTACCTACACTGATGACATGTGCACCGGCATTCGAAACAGATCTTTCGAGACTTTATTCGAGTGCAATAGACGACTTTATAGCGCGATAGACCTTCGTGACAAGCGTAGAGCTCACCTATGTAGAGGCGCAAACAGCGGCTTTATGTTCGTTGACGCCGCGTCAGAAGGACGAAATATACACAAAAAACATTAAATATATTTAATACAGAAGGCAGAAAGAAATACAAACATGGTAAGGACACGGAAAAAGTAGAAGGCGCGCTACGAAATACATATACTTACAAAATTCACAGGAAAAAACAGCTAATTAGAGCAAAAAAGAAAACGGAAGATTGAGATGACGTCAACACCGAAATAAGGCAATGCGCAGGGAAAGCAGCCGGCAAAACTGCAACAGTCCTATAGGCAGCTAAGGACGCTATTGTGATCGCGGGCGTATAGCCGCGGCGACGTACGCCCCGTTAACCTGGCTAAAAAGAATTCTCGCCCCGATCGAGCGCATGAATGACTCTCTTCCACTTTCCTATATCCGCAGTAAAAAAAAAAAAGGGTCGCGGGCCTATAGCCTAAGCAATATAAAACACCATTGAGCCGGCTAAAAAAATTGGATGGTCGCGAGTCTATAGCTCGAGAGCTATACATACCTCTATAGCCGGCTAAAGCACATTGAAAGGTCGGATGCTATCTTTGGTGACGTAGAACACTATTGAATCGGCTAAAGAAAACTCAATGGTCGCGATTCTATAGATTTAGCGACATACACCACTCTATAGGCGGCTAAAGCACATTGAAAGGTCGGAGGCCTATAGCAAATTTGGTGACATAAAACACTATAGAGACGGCTAAAGAAAATTCAATGGTCGCGAGTCTATAGATTTATGGACATACACCACTCCATAGCCGGCTAAAGTACATTGAAAGGTCGGAGGCCTATAGGTTTTGGTGACATAAAGCACTATAAAATCGGCTAAAGAAAATTCAATGGTCGCGAGTCTATAGATTTATGGACATGCACCACTCTATAGCCGGCTAAAGCACATTCAATAGTCGCGAATCTATAGCATTAAGGACATACATATTTCTATAGCTCGCTAAAGAAGATTGAATAGTTGCGAGTCTATAGCTGCGTAGCCATACATTATTCTATAGCTAGCTATTGAAATTGGAATGGTCGAGATTCTATAGCTTTGAAGACAGATTTTTCTATAAATGTCTATAGCGTGTTTTAAGGTTTATTATGGCTGACCATAGAGGGCCATAGAAGGTGATAGCTCACCATAGGGTTTTCCATAGGCGTCCATAGACCATTTTCGTATGGGCTCCTTGTTTTTTCGTGTTCAGCTGATCCTATTGCCAACTTGGGAGGTGTGTGAATGCAGAAGCTTTCACGAATCCTACATCAAACTGAGGGATGCCAGGCACAGATGTTCGCTTTTTTCTAAATCTATTATTGCGTAATAATTGGTGGCAAACAAATAAAACGCAGCAGGGATGGACCTTCTGTGCAGCTCTTGGCATAGTACGCAAGGATATTACGGTGGTAGAACGGTGACCCTGTCTCATCACCTGTCCCGATTCAGGGGAAACTCTCCCGTCGCTCCAAGCCGATTATACTATCCCTTGAAACCACTTCAGCCTTGGTGAACAATTGAGCCTGCACGCTCATGTGTCCAGAAGGTGCCAAGCATGAATGCGGATGTGTGCCCAATTCTTTTCCTCTGACGGCCGTTTTTGGGAAGGTCACGCTGATCCGGCCTGACGCGTCCCGTCAATAACACTCCGTATATTGTCACCGTTTTACGTTGCAATAAGCAGCAGCCACTATGATCCAGAACGTATGAAGCCCGCCATGTCGCGTCGGCGCAACTGGTTCCTCGTGTCTCCCCGTATTACCGCGGAGGGTAATTTTTCTGCTTTGCCAACGGCTGGAACGCGTACTTGCGTACTTCGTCATGTAGAGGGTAATCTGGACAGGTTCCTCTTCCCTCCTTTCTGGTCCCCTCTGTCATGTGACCCGAGATGGAGGAGGGCACCAACAGCGCGCGACTGTTGCGGCTGCTGACCAGACTTGGAAGTAATCCGTTACAAGTAACGGGATTACTTGTAATTAATTACTTTTCTTGTAATTTAGTAATGAATCCGTTACTTTTTTGAAAATGTAATTTGTAACGTAATCTCATTACTTTTTTCAGTAACGAATTACTGAAATTACTCGTTACAATTCTTCCGTCCCGTCATAGGGAGAAATAGAGTGGAAGAAGGGCGATGCAACGGCCTTCGCGCTTTTAGCATGGTAACACAAGACTCTGGTGAGGTTCTGGTGAGGGAAAGGAATTCACGGAAAGCACGACAGCCCAGCCAGAGACCGTTTCTCGACTCGTTCGTACGGTCAGCCAGGCTGGGAGGATTTGACACTCTACAGAAAGGCAACAGGCTTCGACTTCTTGGAAAACGAACGGACGGCTGCGAGCTTACAACAGAGCAGAAAACGAATGGACCATAAAACCGTGGCGTGGGGTTCGTGTCGAGTGGGACCGTGGACAGAGTGACCGTGGCGCATACGTCCGCTCCTTCCTCCTCCCCCTCCTCCTCCTCCTTCATCCCTCCCCACTCCTCCGCGCCTTGTTCCCCCAAAACAATTTTTTTTTAACGAAACCGTGCTTTGCTTGTTGATGTTTCCGCCTATACACACGCTCACCCCGCAAACAGTGAGGCAGCTCTAATGAGACCTCGACCCTGCTCATCCTTGACAGCGCTGTGAAAGCTGAATACTGGCTGGGCCAACCAGCTATGTGGCTCCTGTTGCTTGACTTCACACTAGCGGATACGTAGGACAAAAACAGGAGGAATGCGATGGTGGCAGTTCATTGGAACAAAGAAAAATCTAGCATCAACCCTGCTGTCAGTTTAAACAGTAACTTTCGACAGCAGGCAATAAGCTGGTCGGGGAGCACAACAAAACGGCTTGGGACATCCAAGCTGAGCCCGTATTCTTAAAAACGAGAATGCTAGGGTTCTCGTCAGCGGATTGGGCCTGCGGGAACTTAGACCGAAATTTTAGGGAAAGGAAACATAGCCCGAGTTTTCTGAGAATAAACGATGACTCACTTGGAGACTGGAGTTGTGAAGCCGCCTGTAAACGTGTGAAAGACATGAAGCGTGCTGTTCACTGAAAATTGGCCTGTTTTTAATAATTTCTAGACGGGAAAGTCAGTTCAGCTGAGAGATTGTGCAATAATTATTTCGTGTGACGTCTTGGTTCTGATAAGTTTGGTGATCAAGAAAGAAGATCAAGTGGGTCATTCGGTCGGATAACAACCTTCATCAAGGAGGAGTCTTTGAAATGTTCCCAGAGGCAAGTACCGCATCTTGGTCTCACAGCTAGTCCGTTTTAGTAGGTAAACTAGCCCCTATTTAGGCAACATGCAGCAAACATAGAAAAACCATATCTTCAGAGAAATCGTGTTTTGAAGCTCGCCGACGCCAAACTCGGATTAATTCGAATGGTGTGCATGCGTGCCTCCACCGCCCAAGTGCATTCGTCGCATGTTCATAGGATTTAGTTCTGTCCCGGTTGGACAGCGCAAGGCTCGCTTACCTTGAGCACCTGTTCAAGTTCTTTAAAACTTTATAGATTCGTTCTCCAAAAATTATTAACCTAAAATATTGGGTAGAAAGTAATGAATATGTTTATTTCTGTTTTAATTTTGATGAGGCCCAAAATTTTCCCCTTCGAACACGCAGTATATAGTGTGTCTTTTTCGTATTCCTTTGGAGTAACGCAAAAGTAATCGAGTAAAGTAACGAAGTAATTAATCGATTACTTTTTACGGCGAGTAATTTGTAACGGTAATCCATTACTTTTTAGGCCAAGTAATTGTAACTGTAATTAATTACTTTTTTGAAGTAACGGGCACAAGTCTGCTGCTAACCCTACACGCTGATACGCATGGCCTCCGAGATCCGGACGCGCGCGCGCTGGCAGCCGCTTGTTTTTTTGTCTGCTTGTTGTCCATTGCAGTTGAAACTTCGTTGGTCCTCCCTGTTTCGATGTCCCGCGTTACCCTGCGGTCTTATTAGGCTCTCGACAACGTATTCGATGTGCACCAAAGCTATTAGTATTCGAAAAGTCCAAAGCGTCTATCGGCAAGAAGCGATTTTTCAAAAAAGTTTGTGTTTTTCCGTTCCTTCTCGTTTTCTTCCTCAATTTTAATTATCCCTACCAACCCGCTCGTTTAGTTCTTAGTTAGGAACTCTTGCGGTTTTGTTCGGTTCGGCAAATGACAACTCGTGCGGCGCATCGTGTTGAAACTTCAAGAAGCCCTTCATTCTCGTTTTTGTGTTTGTGTGGTTGTCCTGCAGTGACCGTGTCGACATATATATCGGATTACATCTTTCAAGTCCGCTATTAGTTATGGTAAGTGCGCTGCAACCTACTTGTTGGCAACGATTGACCGTTCTTCTACGCGTACTCTTCCAGATTATCTATAGGAATAGAATTTCCTGAAATTATACCTCTAGTCGCCTCCCATTAGATGTCTGAAATCATGTGACAACTGCCTTTTTGCTTTCTTGTTCTCTCGGCATTTCGTGCAAACACGATTCATAGACAACTTTTCGTAGATAATAATAATAATAAACTTTATTTTCATTCATTCCAGGTAATGATGGGGCCGAGAATAAAAGCCGCGATAGACGGCTTGACAAGCTCTCGGCCCCAGTGACATTCTGCAGCAGACACAGGGAACATTCAAATAAAACACAAAGGTATTCAATCAAAGAACAAGCACATTAAACCGATGTCGATTATCCTGTAAATTTTCAAAGCGATATAAACACCAGACCTACGTTTACATAACAAATACAAATACATGCACATCAACACTTTTCGTCGGCACTAACATATCAGTGACACTCGTTATGAAAATTGCAGGCTGTAGGGGCATTTCGTCGCGCTTGTATCACTGGCAGGCGGACCGGTTCACGCAGTTACGCGGCGACAGTCTGCGACGGCTCATTACAAAAATGTTATTCTACCTGTCCCACCTGCGCACGCCATTTGTGGCGACAGTCTGGGGTGACTTATCTACAAGAAAAGCTAATTTTAGCTGTCTATAAAATAATCTGTCAATGAAACAGCGTGCCAATGAAGCGATCTGTCGATGTAACGTCGTTCGATGAGCTGATTGCCGCCGCCAATGAGAGGCGTCCGCCGGTAGAATTTCGGGGAAATTATTTTCGCAGCAGCCAGGAGAACAAACACTATAGCCTAGACTTACCTCGGTTCTTGTTTGCTTTGCAATCTTCTGAGTTGTATAAAAACTTAGTAGTGCCTCTTCACATTTCACAGATCACCTGCGCGTTTGTACTTGTCTACGGAATAGGTTGTATGTAATAGACTTCTAGGAGCATTGTAAACAATCTTTTGTGTCTGTTTTCCTGCCTATTTGCAAGCACCTGTGTGAACACATTTTTTCTACGGGTTTCTTCTATGTTATAAAAAGGCTTATCAATTTCTGGATGTCTTAAATAAGTTTAAGATAACCAACCTTCCAGACGATATTCATTCAGGGCTAGCGAGTAATTTGCCTGACTATCCGAAGGGCGCGTTCAAATGTGTAGTCACGTGCCAGGTCGAACGGGCACCACGTACCTCAAACAGGTACCGTTTCAAGTGGACACCGTTTCAAACGGGTATCGTTTCAAACGGGTACCGTTTCAAACGGGTATTGTTTCAAACGGGTACCCATATCCCATAATCACGTTTGATCCGAACGGATCGACAAGTTTGCCACCCGTTTAATTCAAACGGGTCGACCAAGTTGCCATCCGTTTGAATTTCGAATTCTTTTTTGTTTCAGTAGGGATACCATAGAAGATTTTTGAGCGTACGCACAAACAGTCTATGAACGTTTAGCAAGCTGCAGCTCTGGCTAAATTTCCCCCTGGCTATCTTTCAGTAACTGCGTTGTAGGATTAAAAAAATAATAATTTCATCGTGCAGCCCATGTCGTACATGAGGTCATGAGGGACACGAAAAAAATGTTTATTTGTTAGCAAAGTAGCGGAATAACCGCATGCCGATATTGCATTTAAAGAGCGAACATATTTCAGTTGAGTGAATTGTCGGTTCAGAGATACGTATGTGGGCTTCTCTTCGCATTAGTCAAAGAGCCAGTAAGCTCTTCTTTGCATCCAACGGTTTTACGGTCTGCTTTCCCTAATGTGAGATTATCTTCGGGGGCTAATCTCCAGTGAGCTTTTCTCCGGTGAGTTTTTCGCCGCCGTCCAAGCACAAAACCCTTTTTCTTTATAACTTTACTGGCTTCTGACTGATCGCGGCAACCCTCCGCATGCGTGTCAGTACTCGGGAGTTGGGCTCGCTCCTATTATCATGCGGAACGGCAAGCGTCGCCCCGTTGCTAGGTAACGCGGTTCTGCAAGCGACCGCAAACGCGCCGTTCCGCACTCCGAACGCAGTGCAACGACAAATGTGTGAACAGGCCGAATAATTTTAGAGGCAAGGTAAAACTTTGGATTGAGCCAGTTGGTTCAGAATTTCAGCGCTATTCAAAAGCGCAAAAACAGACAGGGACAAAGAAGGCACAAACAACATGGACGGGCACTAACCTTAGCACTCTTTCGTGTCGCTTGTGTCTTTTTCGTACCTTTCATTTTTGCGGTTTTTAATACTATTAGAAGCGAGGCTCACAAGCGACTGGAAGGCGCGCCAATCGAGATTGCTCCGCTAACCTTGGGTTCGACGGTAAGCCTACCTGATGGCATCGCTGATGGAGGCCTTGGAAAGCGCAGCCAGGTTGGGAAAACGTTCCTGCAGCTCGTCTTCCTTAAGCGTAGGCCACACCATCGGCGCGGAGGCGTCCGCCGACGCGTACTCCAAGTCGTAAGGCACGTACGTCACTGTGCTGGAGACTTCCTGCGACCCGATACGAACCATCTTGCGTGCCGGCGGGCCGGTCTCTGGGTCTACGTTGAAGATGAGCGGGTTCGACTGACTCCGCGCCTTCTTGATGATCGACCGGGGTGAGCCCACTTTGAAAGTTGTTCGATGGTTGCCCTCTTCCTCTCTAGGCTTAGCGGAGTCTTGGGGACTAGCGCTCGGGCTGCTGGGTGGCTTCACCAATGGGACAGTCTTCATCGGGCTTGGAATGAAGCCATTCCGGCACAGATCCCGGGAAAGACTTTCGACGTTGAAACGACGAAGTCGCTCAGTTCTGACGTCTTGGACCCAGAAAGCAGTGGCGCGATAGCGGCTGCTCATCGTCACTGGCAGGGTTGAGTGAGCCATGCGAGGCTGCTGGAAATGCGCTGCGTGACTGGCGAACTCCGCAGAGCCCTCGAAGGGTACGAGCCACGGGTTACTCAGCTGGCAGTCCTCCGAGTTCAAGCCTGTGCTACTTGCGCTCGGGAAAATGTCCTCCCCTTTGCGTGCCTTTAAGGAACCGTCGGAAAGACTGACTTCCTGCGCCAATCCAGTGTGGGCTGCCGCACGACTGCTTCGATGCGAGTTAAATTCCCTGGCGATGCCCAAGGAGCCAACAGGCCCCTGTGCCAAGCCGAGCGGATGCGATGACTTGTCCGCAGCTTGCTCTTCAATTCCGTGAGAACTCCGTCTCCGCTTCGGGAGTGGTAAGCTCCAGGTGGAGACCCGTTATAGTATCCCTGGAATGACCAGAGCGTGGATTTTTAATTGGTGTCGCAGCTTACTGCCTCGAAACCAGGGACTCAAACCGAAAAATATAACGTTTCGGTTACGGTTACGGTTACCGCTTCCTGTTGATAACGGTTTCGTTTCGGTTTTTTACGGTTTTAATTTTTACGGTTTCGGTTACCGGTTACACGTTCCTAAAAACCGGTTTATTTCGGTTTTTCCAATAATTTGTTTAATTGAAATGCTAGACAGCCGTTTTATAATAAACTGTTTAAATTAGTCCCAGATATCCAACAACGTGAAATTCAAGGAACTTAGAAACGTCTTAATACTTCTAATTGGTCAAAAGTGGCACACGTTTCTAGCTCCAACGCTTGTTCACTACATCTACTTACATTATATAGTTTGATGCCCGAGCATACATGTTACTTCCGTTACTCGGGGATCATCGCATTCTATAAAATAAAAATGAAAATAAACACCCCTACTTTGTTGTTCGGCAGTGTTTGTAAACAACCCTAAGAAAGTTCCCGCTGGGCGCTGGAAGAACCATTCGCACCTTCTCGTCGCTATAGTTTATTTCAACCTAATGCATGCAGACGAGTCTTCGCCCACACTGAAGGAAGGAACAGAACTATGGTCATCCTCTAGTAAAATACTGCTAAGTGGAATAAAGTATTACAATTGAGAGCTGAGCTTGTTGGTGAAAGTCAAACATAATGTAAATGCAATGGCCCAAAACAAGGAAGACTAACGAGAGGAGCGAACAACACAGAAAGATGTAAAAATATATCATGTGTTGTTCGTTCCTTTCCCTAGTCTTCGCTGCTGTGCCATGTTACACCTACGTCATGTTTGCTATTTCCAGGCAATTGCCTACGGTTATCAAAGCGCACGTCTCTCGCTGGCCGATCCTGTGTAGCTAGAAAAATGGTGCATTTATATATAAGTAAAAAATAAAAAAGGTGCGGACGCAAAAATTAAGATAAAGTGTATATATATATATATATGTATGTATGTATGTATGTATGTATGTATGTATGTATGTATGTATGTATGTATGTATGTATGTATGTATGTATGTATGTATGTATGTATGTATGTATGTATGTATGTATGTATGTGTGTGTGTGTGTGTGTGTGTGTGTGTGTGTGTGTGTGTGTGTGTGTGTGTGTGTGTGTGTGTGTGTGTGTGTGTGTGTGTGTGTGTGTGTGTGTATGTGTGTATGTATGTATGTATGTATGTATGTATGTATGTATGTATGTATGTATGTATGTATGTATGTATGTATGTATGTATGTATGTATGTATGTATGTATGTATGTATGTATGTATGTATGTATGTATGTATGTATGTATGTATGTATGTATGTATGTATGTATGTATGTATGTATGTATGTATGTATGTATGTATGTATGTATGTATGTATGTATGTATGTATGTATGTATGTATGTATGTATGTATGTATGTATGTATGTATGTATGTATGTATGTATGTATGTATGTATGTATGTATGTATGTATGTATGTATGTATGTATGTATGTATGTATGTATGTATGTATGTATGTATGTATGTATGTATGTATGTATGTATGTATGTATGTATGTATGTATGTATGTATGTATGTATGTATGTATGTATGTATGTATGTATGTATGTATGTATGTATGTATGTATGTATGTATGTATGTATGTATGTATGTATGTATGTATGTATGTATGTATGTATGTATGTATGTATGTATGTATGGTGCTCCAAGTCACCAGGCTAGATCAAAATGGGACCGTAAAAATCGACGCCTGCACGTAGCAACCTAAGCTTTTCGTCAAAGGTGTTTTTCACAGGTCGGTTTTTTCTAGTGATGGGCCGAACTTTTGCCGAATCGAAAGTTCGGTGCCGAATCTTGGGATTCGGCAAAGCCGAACTTTTGCCGAACTTTTCTAAAGATTCGGCAAAAATACATTGTTACCAGACTCGTTGATATTTCGTTTTTTTCTGGCGAAAAAAAGGTTTTATGTTTCTTTTTTTCTTAACTTAGATGCAACATGTAATGCATATTGACATAGTTATTACTAAATAAGGTGATATTCTACAAGATAATTCTATCGGTGTCGTTTTTGTGTGTTTACTGGCAATTTTAGTGACTCCTTGCAGAAGTGGCGTGACAACGAGGTTGGGTAGAAGCGAGCGTGGCGCAGTCAGCACGAATCACGCTACGAGAGTTTCGGTTTTGAGGCATCATCAGCGCAAGCCTGCATGTGTGTGTAGCATTGCTAAAATGAAGGCAATAATGCTGCGTTCTTGCTTTCTCTGGGAGTCACCGTTTTGTGCGCGAAAACGAATGCAACGGTTGCTGAGCCTTCACCAGGAGAGAGAATAATAATATTGTAAATATGCATGTTCTTCGATTTGAGTCACTTGGCGTCAGCTTTGCATGAAAGTGTGCCTCCCACATTCGCAACGTCTCGTTTTTAACCTTTAAAATGCCTGTTTCTGGTGAGGACACACACGAACGTTTCGGAAGATAGGGAGAGTGAATGTCGGATGTGCAACGTCGAGCATTATAGTTCTGTGTTTAGTTTTATGCAGATACATGAAAATCGCGAAATAACACTAATTGAAAAATCAATATTATTTGTTTTGGAACACACTACTCCTGAGCCGAAAACAGAATTGTTATAATTGCGAGGAGTGCTTTAAAGTAATTGTCGGCTAATGTCTCAATGTTTCAGAATGCACCGCATCATTTGTCACTTGCGCAGTGGACTGCGTAAATTACTGGTCGATCTTCTATTCTTGAGGCAGAAAATATTGAAGAGAACCACACTCGCTCACACACGCACAGTTACCGTGTTGCCGACCCCACACCGCGCCGTAACCACTGGTTGTACTACACTGCAAAATTGTTGTGTGCATGTTTATACAGCCGGAAGTTAGTCTGCCTCAGTGGGCGTCTGGTGTCTCAGCTGTAGATGAGCAATTTAGACAGTGCGGTACAACCGCTAACCTGGGGTCTTTAACGTGCACCACGCAGTAGTGATACACGACCGCACGCCGGTACGATGCTCATCCAGATCGAAACGGGCAGGGGTGGGGCTCGGAACAACACTGCACGATGATAACCGCACGACTGCACGGCGTCCATTTGCAATCCAAGGCTCCGTCGCGTTCTCGCGCGTGCGCAGATATTTGCCGAATTTTTGCCGAATCTTTGCCGAACTTTCCTGCAAAAGTTCGGCATTTGCCGAACTTTGCCGAATCTGAAGTTCGGCAGATTCGGTCCATCACTAGTTTTTTCTACCTAAAATTACAAAGCGTAGTTCTCTTTCTGTGAAAAATAAGGCCAAGAAACTTGCCACGGTCTACGGCGGGCGGCGACGCAAACGACAGGGGTTCAGTAGCGGAGTGTGTTTGGCGTTCGTATACACCAACTCATGTTTACAAACAAACCGGAGCGCTCCTAGCGGACGCCACCGGCGCCGCGCATGCGCGGTGGATGGTGGGCAAGACGCCCGCCGTCGCCCATAAACAAACCATTGAATTGCGTTGTTGTCGGCGTCGGTGGGAGTCCCCGTGCTCTTTTTCGCGTTGGAATTGTTGATTCTACGTCCTCCTAACAATGTCTGACTACTTGAGCGGCTTCAGCAAAATTAACGAGGCAAAACTTTGCGTGAATAATGTGACGTGCGGCGATTCATTTCACGTGGACGCCGCAGAATGGGCGCTAATGCCTGACTCCCACGATGCAATTCTGCTCGCTATTTTCAGTCGCGACGTCGCTCGGGCTGCAAAAGCGTGCACGGTAGCTGAGATGGTGGACGTCGATAATGAAAACCGCAAGTAGAATCGGGCATTACCAAGTCGGTGATGGCCACTGGTAACAATGATCAACATCTTTTATCTACTGTTTACACTTAGCCTACTTACCCCAACCAGCCTTCAAAAGTGTTTTGAGGCCTGCACTTAGTTCTTATCGCAATTACCGGGTCAACGTTTGGTTTACGGGCCGCTGTCGTTTGAACGAGCTGACGACAAAAAGCAGACAAGTTTGAAAGAGCAGACGACAGTTCGAACGCATGCGCAATGGAGTACGGGCAAGAAGCACCGCGTCCCGCGTCAACAAACCATTGGAATGTCACGTTGTCGGCGCCTGTGTGAGTCTGCATACTCTTTTTCGCGTTGGAATTGTCGATTCTACGTCCTCATAGCAATGTCTTACCACTTTAATCGCCTGAGCGAAATTATCAAGGCTCGTTACGCCGCTAATCTTTGCGTAAATAATTTGACGTGCGGCGATTCATTCGCATGAACGCCGCAGAATAGACGCCAAAACCACGATGAGATTCTTCTAACTATTTTCGGTCGCGACGTCACTCGTGCTGCAAAAGTGTAGAAGGTAGCGGCGATGATCGACGTCGATACTGAAAATCGGAGGCGGGAACAGACCAAGCGTAGCAAATCGGTGATGGCCACTGGTACCAATGATCAACATCTTGTATCTACTGTTTACACCGAGCCTACTTAAGTCTTTTGAGGCCTGCAATTACTTCTTATTGCAATTACCGGGTCAAAGTTTGGTCTACGGGCCGCTTTTGTTTGAACGAGCAGACGACAAAAAGCAGACACGTTTGAAAGAGGAGACGAAAGTTCGAACGATCAGGCGGCCGTGTGAATTTGAAGACGCACTGAACCCGTGGGTGGTCCGGACAACTTGGCGGTTTTCTCTCGTTCATGTTGGAACAAAGCAAATACATCTGGCGACCACAAAGTTGTTGCCCGCACAAGCAATCGTAGTTCGACAGCGTCTGGTTTGCCCTTTTCACGGCTACTATCCACGTTCTCGGACGAACGGAGGGGGCAGAAACACATGAAAACTGATCTTCAAACCTTTCCAGACTCTCTTGGTACAGCCCCCGTCGCAGCATTTTGACGAGAAGGCAGGTTTTTTGTCTGCTTTCTTCCAAAGGAACACGGGAATGCATGTCTCGCACGGCGACTTCTGCCCACCGCCCCAGACCGGAAGTGCGCCCGACGCGCCACCACCGCGGCGTGACGTAGGAGAGTTGAGTTCGTGTATTGATAGATGGCGTCGGGAGCAGCGTCTGAAGCACCGTTACCAACGTTACTAGAACCACTCAGTTGGGAAACTGCCATAGAGACTGCTCTGAAAAAGTGGCACCGATCCGTCCACGAGAACCGAGCTAATGGCGATCACAACGCCGCCATTTCTCCCGCAGCGGCCAGTCGAGGAACTGCACGTGACTTCCATTTTCATTGTAATCGGCCATTTTGGGGCCAGAACAGATACTGTGGAAAGGGCTTCGAGGTACCGCCCCCGTCTCCCAAGCGGACGCGCCGCGGATTACTACTAGGTTAATATGCGCCTAGCTCGGGACGCGCTACCTGAAATCACCGCTGAGGCACGGTTGTATAAAAACAATATTAATTGTACTGCAAAACTTGCAAACTAAAGATTTTAGAAAACAACACGCGCCCCCCGTTTTGTACTAATCTCCAATAAACGTTACTACAAAAAGAGTTTTTTTCGTTGGTTTTTACGCAAAAACATGCTTTCTAAAAGCTCAAGGCGACTACAGTTAAGACAAATGATACAGAGTGGCGCTGTTGTCGCATTTAGCTCGGTCTCGGTGGACGCCAGCGGCCCAGGTTTCAACGGTGAGTTTCCCAACTGAGAGTTCTATACTTCGTTTCACCTTCCGTCCAGACGCAGCCGATGCTACGAGATTATACTTCAGCCTCTGTCGCACTTACTATCAAGTTCACAACTGCTTTTCCTTCTATACCGGAACTGACGTCAACGTTTCAAAGCTATTTTGAAAATAAAAAAGTAGGTGGCGCCATAGGCGCTCCCCCTTAGGGAAGTATTCTCCCCTTCCGACTTCATCTTTCCTTCGTTGATCGGAGCGACGAGTCGTAAGTTTCATCGCTCTTCGAGCCTTTTCTTTGTTCTCCGGAGATTGCAACCGATAGAACTCGGAGAGGCTCACTCTCGTCAAGGGATGACCTCGCCTTCCGCGAGGTTTTAGAAGAGACTTTGTCCGACCGCTGAGTAAACAATCTTGAACCTCTTTGTCGCACGTCCGCTATCGGGCGAGGCCTAAGTTCTTGGGCCCCGGCCTCCGAACAAAGGCAGTGGAGTTTCAAGCAGCAGAGTTTAAGTGGCTTTAAGGACCCATTCCCTCTCACGTCCTACGGGCTCCGGCCCCGGACAGAGCAGGACTATTTTCGGGTTTACATTTAGGGTCCGATCCCCCCCTGACGTTCTATGGGCCCCGGCCTGGGAACAAAGGCGGCGGAGTTAAAGTGGCTTTAAGGACCCGTTCCCGCTCACATCCTATGGGCTCCGGCTCCGGACAGAGCAGGACTATTTTCGGTTTACAATAGGGTCCGATCCCCCTTGTTGTTCTATGGGCCCCGGCCCCGAACAGAGGCGGCGATCTTAAGCTACATCCGGCGTCCCCGCTCGCGTTTTTGGAGCTCCGGCTCTAAACGACGCGGTGCGTTCTTAGACAGCCACAAGGGCCATTCAATAAGCCAAGCTGTCCGATCCCCTTTGTTGTTCTATGGGCCGCGGCCCCGAGCAGAGGCGGCGATCTCAAGTTACATTCGGCGCCCCCGCTCGCGTCTCAGGAGCTCCGGCAACGGACGACGCGGCGCGTTCTTGAACAGCCACACGGGCCACACTTAGCACCTTGATTCCTCACGTTTGATAACGGAGATCAGTGCGGCCGTAATCGTTTCTAAACCGATATGTGACTTTCTCGGGCCTCCTCAGATGTCAACCACCGAGATTGCAGAGCTCCAGCGAACGGTGGCGGGCATCGCTACTTCGGTAGCGGCGCTCGCCACCCGCCTCCCTCCCTTAGCCACGGAGGAGGTCGAACTCCGACAGAGCGAGCGGAGCGACTCGCCAGACCTGGACCCTCTGGGTCCCGCCGACGAGCCCCATGCCTGGTTGGGGAGACCGACGGAGGGCCGACCCCGGGAGGTGGACCCTGCCCTCCTGGACTTCCTCAAGGAGCACTGGGGCTCCGAGGGGCGTACGGAGCGGTGCAGGGCGGCCCTGACGAGCTTCCCGCGACCGCGGCTCCCCTTCGCCACGGTGCCGGAGTTGAATCCGGAAATGAGGGCCCTGGCGAAGGAGAGGATCCGTCGCCCAGAGGGTGGCTCGGAAGGGCCTGCTAACGTCACGGCCCGGGACCAGGCACTCCGAGAAGGCCAGGACGCAGTGGCTGCGGCTATGGGGCCACTGGTTGGCCTCCTAGAGTTTGGCCTCTCGGAGGAGGCCATTGACCGGAGGACGGTGGCTGACCACGTGGGGGCAGCTACCGCCCATCTCGGGCGGCTCTTTGCGTCACTCTCCCGCGAGCGCCGGGAGGGGGTGATTGCGCGAGTCGCCCCAGACCTCCGCCAGATGGTGGCCCACGACGGTGGGGACGAGGGTTCCCCATTGCTGTTTGGAGAGGGCTTCCTGGGGCAGCTTCGGACACGGAATGAGACCATCAAGGTCCTCCGGGAAGCCCGCCAACCGCCCCTTGCCACCGCGGAGCCAGCAGCCAAGAGGCCCCGCAGCTCAGCTGCCCCGGGGACCAGTGCCCAGAGCCGGAGTGGGGGCCAGCAGCCCTTTTACAGGGGGCCCCCTTCCCGAGGCTACACGAGGGGGGCCTACCTCCACCAAGGACATCGAGGCAAGTGTAAACCCACACCTCGTAGCACTGCCGCCCGCGGGCCGACTGGCATATTGCCGCGAAGCGTGGAGGTTACTCACCCACGATGCATGGGTCCTTCAGACAACACAGGGGTACAAGCTGGAGTTTACACAGGTACCAGCGATTCAGGGGTTGCACAGCGTGCCGACCCGAGGGCAGTCAAACCAGGTCCGGGAGGCAGTGTCCGAGCTGGTCAAAAAAGGAGCAGTCTCTCGGGTACCACCCTCCGAAGTGAAGTTCCTCTCCCCTTCTTCGTAGTACCAAAGAAGGACAACAAGGTGCGTCCGATCCTAGATCTCAGACAACTAAACGAGTCGGTGGAACACATCCACTTCAAGATGGAGGGGTGGCACTCGGTCAGGGATCTTATCCAGCAGGGCGACTCCATGATACGTATCGACCTGAAGGACGCATACCTGTCTGTCCCAATCTGCCGCCAGGACCGCCCCTGGCTTGGCTTTCGGGAGGGGGACAGGGTCTATCGTTGGAACGTGCTACCATTTGGCCTCAGATCGGCACCGAGAGTTTTCACAAAACTACTGAAACCAGTCGCGGCCTATCTCCGGTCCAAGGGACTTCGCATTGTCATGTTCTTGGACGATATCCTCGTCATGGACCAATCCCCCTCCCTACTGGCAAACCAGGGATGCCTAATCGTGAACCTCCTACAAAACCTGGGTTTTGCCGTAAACTTGGAGAAGTCAGTACTGACACCAGCCCAGGACTTGTTGTTTCTGGGACTATCGATAGACTCGAGACGATTGACGCTCGAGCTCCCTGGAGAGAAACTCGCCAACCTGTTAGACCACCTACAGCAGAGGCTAGAGCAACCGGGGATCACGGCCCGCCAGGTTGCAAGCTTGGCGGGACAACTCAACGCCTGCCTAATGGTGCTGCCGGAGGGTTCCTTTTATATCAGGAACCTTCAAACAGATTTGAGACAGGCCCTACAGAGAGGTACATACACGACCACTCTTACACTATCCAGGGACACGCGGCAGGACTTAGCGTGGTGGATCCGAGCACTGAGGAAGACCCCAAGGGGCCAGATCAAGACACCCCCAGTAGTGCAGACAATACAGTCGGACAGCTCACTGAAGGGGTGGGGAGCATGCTCGGAGGGGTGGACGATCGGGCATCACTGGACACCGCTCCAATCCACTTGGCACATCAATGCCCTGGAGCTGATGGCAGCCTTCCTGGCCCTTCAGGCGCTGGCAAAGAATGTGTCTCGGGGTTCCATCCTCCTCGAGCTAGACAACACAGCAGCAGTAGCGGCCATCAACAGGAGGGGCAGCCCCTGCTCTCCACAACTCACCAGGATAGCCCACGAGCTATGGTCGTGGTGTTGGGCGAGGGGAATATCAGTCAGGGCGCAACACATTCCGGGGCACATGAACACGGATGCAGACCAAGCATCCAGGAGAGTGATGGACGCCAGCAGTTGGAAACTGTGCCCGTTCACATTCAGCAGGGTCAACTGTCTGTGGGGCCCCGTGCACACGGACCTTTTTGCGGACTTCTCCAACCACCAGGTGAGGCACTACTACAGCTGGAAGCCGGATCCTCAGGCGGCAGCAGTGGATGCTCTCAGCCAGGACTGGACCGGTCAGGGCCTCTATGCCTTCCCACCGTTCAGCCTTGTGAGCAGATGCATTGCCAAGTTGCAGACCTCCAACAGTCCGCTCATTCTAGTAGCTCCAGTCTGGCCATCCCAGCCATGGTATGCCTCGCTGCTGCACCACTCGTACGAGGAACCGCGTCTTCTTCCCCAATCACACGACCTACTGCGCAGCCACGACGGGCAGGTACATCCAATGCTCAGCACGGGGAGCCTGACACTAGCAGCATGGAGACTGACCAACTCCAGCAAACACATAGCCAACTTTCGGAGCAGGCTGCACACCTCATTGAGGCATCATGGAGGCGGGGAACACAGCTCACCTACACCTCTTGCTGGCGCAGGTGGGAACGCTGGTGCCATTCAAGGACTATTGATCCCTTTTCTCCCACTCTAACACAGGTGCTCAACTTCCTCGCTAGCCTCTTTGAGGAGGGCCTGGCGTATCGCACTATAGGATGTTACCGCTCTGCCTTGTCTCAGATCTTGCATAACTTTGACGGTTACCCTCTAGGGGAACACCCATCAGTGGTGCGCCTTATGAAGGGAGTGTTTAATTCCAACCCCCCAAACCCCGATACCCCACAACTTGGAGGGTTGACACGGTGACAACCCTCCTGCAGTCGTGGGGTCCTAACAAAGACCTTAGCCTCAAAACGCTCACTAGCAAGCTAGCTATGCTGTTAGCCCTTGCCTCAGCAGGCAGGACGTCAGACTTGTGCCTGCTTTCAACATGCCACATCCGTAAGCAACCCGCAGGTTGGGAGCTCGTGCTTAGTGGCCTCAGAAAGACTTCGGGGGCATCTAAACCCCTTCCCACCCTCTTCTTCCCAGCATTCGAAGAGGTTCGGGAATTGTGTCCAGTGGAATGCTTGCAGGTGTACCTCGAACGGACTGCAGGACTCCGAGGCGCCCACACGCAGCTTCTGCTCACTACGCAAAAGCCCTTCCGCCCAGCAGCACGGGACACAGTAGCTCACTGGATAAAACATACACTAACGCTTGCGGGCATTGACACGTCGGTTTTCAAAGCGCACTCAACGCGAGGAGCAGCCACCTCCAAAGCTGTGGAGGTCGGAGTACCACTTGCTGACATCTTAGCAGCAGCTGACTGGTCCTCTGAGGCAACATTTAACCGCTTTTACCGACGGCAATCAGATACCCGGGCTCACTTTGGAACCCAGGTGCTGAGAACACATGCGAAAGCTTTGAACAAGCAGTTGTGAACTTGATAGTAAGTGCGACAGAGGCTGAAGTATAATTACCAGTTCTGACGAACGGTACTTACCTGAAGTTAGAGCGGGAATTATACGAAGCCTATGGAAGCACTTACTATCAAGTTCACACTCCCACCGCATCCCTGCCCATTTTCGGGGTAAATCGTCACATTCTCTTCCCTGTCGCAGGTCGAGGTGGCTGGCACCAGAGGTGACAGGAGAGCTGGTGACAGGTGCCATCACCAGAACAACAAATAAAAATGTTCCGAGTGCACAAGTGCCTATACTTTGTCTTTTGGGTGGGGGCCCCACCACCTCAATGCAGCCGCAAGCTGTCCTGTAACCACTAACTCGGAAAGATGAAGTCGGAAGGGGAGAATACTTCCCTAAGGGGAGCGCCTATGGCGCCACCTACTTTTTTATTTTCAAAATAGCTTTGAAACGTTGACGTCAGTTCCGGTATAGAAGGAAAAGCAGTTGTGAACTTGATAGTAAGTGCTTCCATAGGCTTCGTATAATTCCCGCTCTAACTTCAGGTAAGTACCGTTCGTCAGAACTGGTAATTATATGACGAATCAGAGCGTCAAGGGGCACCATCATGGTGTTCGTAATGTTTCTGTCGGTGTTTTTCATCGCTGAACCAATCATAAACAGAACAAGCCTAGTGATTTGCACTTTTGACGCTGCTTGATTGGTCCCGTTCCCTCGTAGCATCCGCTGCGTCTGGACGGAAGGTGAAACAGAAGTATAGTAACGTTGACCGTTACTTATTCGGTCCGAAGGGGTAGCCGACCAGCAAAGAAGTCAGACACACGCAGACGCAATCCGTTGGCAGCAAAAGCGCCGCCGTTATGCAGACGCGTTTTTGTTTTACTTTAAGTTTTGTTTTGCTTTTATTGTCCGCATTTATTTTTTAACCGAAGGTACATTTCAAAAAGATTATGTTCATTTTAATAAACCGCGGTGGTCGCGAGCCGTCGCGATAAGAAGGTAAGCGCCATCTACCTCCTTATCGCGTTTTCTTCGGTCCAAGATCAAGCACGAGCAAGGTCGGCCGAGACGCTATACCTCGCTAAATGCATGGGCGAGAACGTCCTCGACCGGAAAACGCCAGGAGCGTCGAGGAGACGATCGTGCCGTCGATGACGGCACTGGTGGGTCTCGAAGACCCAGGGTAGCTGCCGGACTCGACTTAGGATTAGGGGGCCTCTTGGACTTAGTGCCTGGGCGGTAGCTGGTGTTCGCGGGAGCACGAGACGTTCGGCGTCCGCGTCGAGGCTGGTTGGGCAGCTGGTCGGGGAGCTCTCTGAAAACCTCGGACTCGAGCCTGGACATCTGGGATAGGATAGCCGTCCTCCAGTTCCCTCTCGCGACAACGTGGAAGAGTTCCAGTCTATAGAAAATGAGGTGCTGGTGTTCGGGGAGCATGGCATCCCAGTAGAACCGATACGGGTGGAGATGCCGGATCTCGTGGACATCTCTCGTGGACAAACTTCTGGTGTTCTGGGCGAGGTCGCGCACAATGTCGTAGGCCTGACGGACCCTCGTTCCTGGAATGGGCGGTGGGGGCTCCACCGGAGGTAGTCTGATTACGTTGGTGGCTCTGGTAGAAATGCTTCCCATAGAAGCCATACCTCCGGCGGCAGCAGAGGGAGGGCTCCGGCGATGCTGGAAGCGATCTCTTGGCGCGTCTGTGGATGTTCGAGCTCACTGTGCCGACGTTCGAATAGCTCGCGTTCAGAGCTCTGCGACAGGGACTGCTGAGACCGCTGGCAGTGTGGGGCGAGACCGGCCAGGGCATCGACGATTGGAAGCAGGGCAGCTCCCAAGGTTGAGGCGAAGGAGGCAGAAATATGGCATCCCCTGTCTGTTGGACGAGGGCGGCTCCGTCATCGGCGGCCAAGTGCGTTGGCACGTTCGACGACGAGGCATCCTTCTCCTTGGCTTTTTCTCTTGCCATGCTGAGATGCTGAGATGCGTGGCAGTGCCGGCGGTGGGTGCCACTCGGTTTGAAGAAGGGTCTCGGCACGGGAAGGAAAAAAAAAACTCGAAAACCCTTCGGACGTTTCCTCGTTCCGTCCGCCGCTCTCAGCCCGAGCTATATATATATATATATTATAAATTTATTAAAGACTACAATAAAGCTGACTATGGTACAATTAATAGAAATATTCAACAATTTTATGATACTTTTCATATCAACTTCTATCAAAGAACAGTTGAGGAAAATTGGAATCTCTTCAAAACCCAGGTAACAACTCCGACTGACACGTACGTTCCAACCACCAGAATTAAAAAAAGCAAAGCTTTGGCACAACAAGACAATCTATAAATTAAGTGCTAGGAAGAAACGACATTTTAAGCAAGCTAAAAAAAGGACAGTACTATTGCATGGAATAATTACAACGCGTCTGCTTAGGAATATAAAAGAGAAGTGAAAAAATGCAAAGAACACATTTTTTAACTTCGACCTTCTTAACATATTAAAGAATAAGCCTAATAAGTTCTGGGAGATCATTCATCCTAAAGAGCATAAATCCATCCACCTGACTAATATGAATGGGATTCCCGCATCTGATAGCGAAAGCGCCTCACTAATAGATACTTACTTTAGCTCAGTATTTACACTTTTTGTTGCTGCCTCCTTGATCCCAATCTGCTTGTATAGTGCAGTTGAACTTCCACGCCGACTAATAATCTTTTGCGTCTGGCAATGTCCTCTCCAAATATTCTTTCGATTAAGTTTCAAGCTCCTTCTCTTGGCGAATATATGACTGTTTGTCCCACTTTATTAAGACTAGGAATTTGTAAACAAAAAACTGGTGTCTTCGGCAACTTGTTTTGTTTGAAACAAACAAACAAACAAACGAACAAATAAAGAAATATTCTTGAACCTTTTTGATACCAATCAATGTTACAAAACCGTCTCAGTAACATGTATGTTTACCGTTTTTTTAAAGAGCTGTGATCAATGAAAATGAAAAAAAAAGTAAATACCTTGGAACCGGACTAAATGCGGTATACAGATTTTGGCCTATATTTTACGATGTCCCACTTTGTGCATGCACCTAATCAACCGAAAACAACCTGCAACGTCTTGTGATGTGACTTTCAAAAACGATAATCTGCAGCTGCCATTTAAGATACTTCAACATTTTTTCTTCATCAGTCAGCGGTTTTTCTACGTCATTGTACGCGCGATAGAGTCGTAAATCAATTCACAAAAGAGGGACGACAAGTCTAATATTTTGTATTGCAGACGACATACGCGGGCTGGCGTATGTCGTCTGCAGTACGAAGAACAACCGGAGGCGAATCGGGAAGAGTGTCTTCAGTGTCTTCTGTATCGCAGATGTTGAGATGGAGCTCGCCGCTGCTACAGTCAATAAAGGCCTCGTTTGAAGTCAAAAAGTCGCACCCGAGGATGACGTCAGCGACGCAGTTTTGTAGTACTGTGAAAATGACAACGTAACGGCTTCCTCCGAGAAGCATGAACATGGTTGAGTAGCCGAGGGGTCGCACCAGTTCTCCATTGCCCATGCGTAGTAAGCGTCCATGAGCGGGTGTGAGCACCTTACGCAAACTGCGGCGAACGCTTTCGGCAATGCATGATTTGGCGGCACCGGTATCCACTAAAGCCGTAAATGTTTGTCCGTCGATTACAATCTGAACGGTCGTCGGTCCATTACAAGGAGGGTTTTTGTCGAGTTTGAAGAATGCAGCCTGACCTCCGGTGTTAGCACAGGCTGCTGGGCTTAGTTTGATGTCTCAGTAGGTGCGGCGACGGTGTTGAGGGGCGACACAGAGCGCGAACGGCGAGGGTAAGGCGATGGCGACCGGCCCCGGCGAGTGGTGAGCGACGAAGGGGAAACTCGAGCGCGTCGGTCTCCAGAAGGCATGCTCTCGTTGTGAAAGTAGGGGGACGGGCCTTGGGGAAAGTGTCGGTAGGCGGCAGCGTCCGCTGATCGGCGGCAGTAGCGTGCAATATGTCCCGGCGTTTGACAGCTGTAACAAATTGGGCGGTTGTCTTCTGTGCGCCAGATGTCAGTTCGTCGACGTGGGCCATAGGACCCTGTCGGAGAATAGACCTGGTAAACAGGAGCCCTGGTGTAGCGGGGCTGAGGGTCATGCGCCATGGAGCAAACAAGTGGAGCCACCGGCGGTGCTGGTATAGGCGGGGGTGTTGGCGGAGACAGGTGTCCTAACGCAGAGCGAATTTCGTGTTGCACAACCTTTTGAATTGATTGCACATGCGGATCTTGGGGGGCAACGTCGACACAGGGTTGTAAGTGAGCCAGGTAAGGCCGCAGTTCATCACGGATAATGTTCCGGATCATTGTTTTAATGTCCGTGTTAAATGCAGGTGCGAGGCATACCTCAGGGAGCCGCTCAAACGGTGCCTTGTTGATGCGGGCGCTTTGGAGTTCCTCGTATTTCTTGCATTCGTCGATGAGGTGTTGGACCGTTGGAGGAGATTTGGGAGCGACGATGGTAAAAAGTTCCTGCGAAAGGCCCTTGAATAGGTGTCGGATGCGGTCCTCCTCTGGCATGTGAGCATCAACGCGGCGACACAGCTTGAGGACATCTTCAATGTAGGCAAGGGATGATTCGGTGTTAACCTGGTAGCGGCGAGCCAATGTTTCTTTCGCCTGCTGTCGGCGCTGTTCCGGCTTACCAAAGGCGTCGGCGAAGCGTGTCTTGAAGGCATCCCAGGAGTTAATTTCTTCTTCATGGTTGTCGAACCATTGAAGTGCCGTTTCTTTCAGAAAAAACACTACATTCGCTAGTTTGAATGAGTCGTCCCACCGGTTGTGTTGACTGGCCCGGTCGTAGCTCTTAAGCCAGTCGTGGACGTCGGAATCGGATGAACCAGCGAAGAGCGGTGGGTCGCGTTGTCGGTTCTTAACAGCTTGAGTGTGTGGCGGCGGTGCCGCTGAGGTTGTGGCCACAGCCGTTGGCGGAGTTGGGGAGCCGTGGGCATTGTCCCCTTCTTCAGGCATAATGGCTGTGGTGCGGCCGCTGCGGAGTTCCAGACCGAGGACTTGAGGTGGGTCGATGCGAGTGAGAGGTTGGGGAACGGAAAGACCTCCACCACCTGAAGGGGGCTTTTAATGGGGATGATTTAATGGAAGTAGGTTGGCAACAGACTGCTCTACAGAACGGTTCGATCGCCAACTGCCTTGTCCTCGAGCACCCAGCACGAACTCTCCAGCCGGGGGCGCTTCGTCTTCTTCCTAACAATATGGCAATAATCTATCCTGATTTATCGCACATGCTTGGATTTGGACAGAAGAACATATTTACGTCGTTTTCCATGGCAGATCGTGATGTCATATTTCCTAGCAATTACATATTCACGTAGTGCGATATCACAGAAGCAAAACACGTCGGAAATGTCAAAGCATCTTTCTTGAGAGTCTTGCCTTTCGTGGTAACAAGAAGAAACGAAGTGATATTCTATTTCTTTGACCTCTTGCAATATAAGAAGGTGAACGTAATGGAAGTCAGCTCCATTTGTCTCGAACTGGTTGGCGAGAAAGGAACCTACATTCTCTTCTGAGACGAATGGGGTCGTGTGATCGATCATAACTCTTCATTTTAGGAAATGTACGTAAAGTCTTCTTTCTGGTGTCTGGATCACATCTCCGGTTCTGGAGAAACCCACTTGCCACATTTTTTGTCGAGACCTTTGTTTCAAGTGGGGAGTGTCCTATTCTCCGACATTTATCACAGGCTATCGCTGGTCTTGCTAAACGAATAGCCCCGAACTTCGGTCGAAAACTCGTCAACACCGGCATGGACATTGCAGATCGTGGCAGGCAAGGCTCTTCGCACCGGGACGTGGTTAGGAAGGGCATCGGTCGGACCTATCGAAGCACGATAGACGAACTTCTGCAAATGTTCTGGGATGGCAGGACCCATAAAAAAGCTGATTTCCCAACCTCGGGATTGCGGACGGCAAAAAACGCGAAAGGTCGTTTTAACGACCAAACTCTTTACATATACGGCTCTGCATGCCGGCGGCAATCCCGTTGAAGCCACCTGGCGGCAGCGCCGCGCCCTGGCGCCCGATGCGGCACCTGGTGTCGCATCGAGCATTGTACCGCATGGTACGGCGTCACGTGACGAACCACGTAGTACCACATCCCATGAAGGGTTCGTCACGTGGTAGCACGTCCTACCGATGGCAACTCATTTACGCCACGTGGCGGTAGCGGCGCCCGCTCCGGCTGGCTCCGGATGAGACACCTGGTGGCAGCGCGCAGACATAGGCGTAACGTGACCACGTGATCACGTGTTGCCACGTGAAAACAAGGGAACATCACGTGGTAGCAATCGACGCCCTACCGCCTTCCTCCCCCTCCCCCGGAAGGCATTACCCGGCGGCAGCGCCGCGCGCTCCCCCTGGCGCCAAATGCTTGGCAGGCGTTAAGTCACCGTAACTTCACAACTGTAAATAGGTTTTAATGACCTGATAATTGCGTGTGAAACATGCGTTAATTAGCGCTATTGGTTTTCAAATTGCGCAATGCCTCTTGGCGACTACAGCTACCGGTCTTCAAATTGCGCAATACCTATTGGTTGATTATTGGGGCAATCGTGTACACTTTTCCTAATACTAATATCTATGTATGGGTTGTCAACTGGCATTTAAAAATGCTAAGGTTTTTTTTAATATTCGCAGGAACAAAGGGAAAGTTTTAAATATTCCAATGTATGATGCCCACAAAATACATGTTTGATAAAAATATGAATTCGGCTCGGTTTACAGCTAGCCTCGCTTATACCGTCCTGTAATTTCAGTGCGTACGCAACTCCAGCAATAATAAATAGGTTGTACGTGATGTTACCGCACCCTGCTGGGGGTCATTCGTACTTGTTCTTACCGAGAAGAAAACAAATTCTGCGCTGCAAAATGTATGCTGCAGAACGTCACCACAATGGCAACTATGCGACGTTAAAGGGAAACTGTTGGGGTTAGGTATTTGAGGAAAAATACTTAAATCGTCTTCATTTAGCCTCCAGGATCACGAATATCGAGATTATTTTCAAATTTGGTGCACGGAGGCAGCAGCAAATTATTTTCAAAGCACCATTGAAGCCCCTCCTTTCTGGAGCGTGACGTTATATCCAGAAATTCTGGAATTTTGGCTTTCGCCCATCTTCAGCGCCTTCAGAGATGCACGCACACCCTTGCTACTTAAAAGAGAAAGTCTTAAAAAGACGCCAGCACTGGTGTCAGTGCGAGGGATTATACCTGGCAAGCTTGGAATGGCACGCGCTGCCCACACGAGGGACACGCACTTGGCGGTCGAATATTTGTGTATGACATAACGACTGGCCGGAGATTTTTGTGTTTTATCCCGTTTGGTTTCATCTTCGGGAAACATGAACGTGATATTCAGATTCCCGGGATAAAAACACTGGAATTCACCCCTAATTCGCATTTTTCAACAGCCTCTTCGGCTTCCCTATAATGCCAGTCTACATAGAAATATATGGGCTGCAACACTCGATTTAGCTTTTCACTCTGCCTGCGGTTCTTTCAAGCTTTCATTCCTTGATCTGTCGATTAATTTAAAGAATGTCGACGAAACATCATGTCCTAGCTCTAACCTGGACCAAAGCTTCTTTAAAGGTTGAAAGGCACACCATCGAAGCATAGAGTGCTTTTGTAGCTCCTTAGTCTTATCAAATGCGGTTGACTGCAGCAAAGTTTCTTATACTTGCGCAACAAAGCTCTAAAACAAAACGCACGCGCACACTATAATTAAAGTTTACTTTTGATATTGAAAATTTATCAAAAATAAATTATAGTTCTACTTAACGTGTATTTTTTATTTACGACAGTGCACAGTCAGAATACTCTTACTGCATTCCCCTTTCCTGAGTGTATGATTCTGCTTGGAGAGTGTCCCGAGTGCTGTGACGGATATGGAAGCGACTCACTTGCGGCGTCTCTGCATCAATCCGTCACAGAAGGCCATGGCAACGAAGATAACCGTGCACGTCATGAGTGTAAACGGGAACAGAGACACCAGGTGAATTTTCCACGCAGAATCACCTGCGCCAAGGGTAATGACGCGTCCGTTCGCAAAAATTTGCCTAACTTCATCGTTCACCGTAAAATATAGTTCTAGTCAGTATTTCTGAACAACTTTAGTTTTAGTCGCTCAGTTGCCATAGAGGTGGAGAACGAAAATCGAGATAATTGAAACCATGACCAAAATCACGCTAGTTTTAATATGATGACTTAAAGCGAGCCGGTCCCCCAAAATAACTAGAAAACATATTTTAATTTACCATTTGCCCATCATTTTATTTGTTCCATGTGCATTTAATTGGTATTAGTCATATAATCATCGATCACGCAATATTTAAATGATACTTTGAGAACATAATAGCGCTTCAAGACAGGGACGAGAGTAGGAACGAGACAACACAATGTTGTCTAGGAGCGAGAGTAGCACAGCTACTCTCGCTCCTACTCTCGTTCCTGCCTTGAAGCGCTATTGTGTTCTCAAAGTTTCAGCACCAACTCGCCCAAGAATCCGCATTTAATAGCATCCTCGATCATCCGCACCGGTGCGCACCGGGGCACCGAGGTGCGCCCTTCGTTTTCGATCAAGTGCACCGGTGCGCACCGGACGTCCTCGATCAACGAAGCGCACCCTCCCGGTGCGGCTTTTCGCTGCCCCAACGCGCACCAAGAAAATCGACGGTGCGCCGGGGTGCAGTCCCATCAGGCATTGCGGCGGGAATCGAGAAGATGGCGGGAGTAGCAGACGCGCAGACTATCGAGATGGCGATCTTGCAAAAACGAACACGCCTCGCAGCTGCACTAGAATAAATTCCTCAGTAGTGTTAACGAGTGGGCTAGTTGGTCATTCATATTATCGGAAAACAAACAGCGCAGGGACAAGGACAGAGTAGAAGGCGGTAGACAACACACAGCGCTGACTTACAACTGAGCTTTATTGGCACTGACAACCTGTATAAATACAAAATTTGCCCGAACCAAAAGCCAAGAAAAGAAACAACACTAGAGGAGGACTATACACGTGTTCCTAGAGTCATCTGCAGGCGCCGTTGTTCTCCGATCTCAGTAGAAAAATACACTCCTTTTCCGTCAAGGCAAGTGACGGGGCACTAACACACTCTGAACCCGCTTGTCCAATGGCGCGTGCTTCTATAATCTCACGTGTCAGCTTATCTTTTTGTTTTCTGATGACCGTGCATCCTTCAAAATCCGGAGTACATCCGCAATCGCGGCAATGCACCCCAAGGTGCCCCGACACAACCTGAGACACATTATAACGATGCTCTCTTAAACGCTCATTAAGACAACGTCCTGTCTGCCCTATGTATCTCTTGCCACAGGACAGGGGAATAGAGTATACAACACCCGCAACGCATGTAACAAACTGCTTTTGGTGTTTCTTGGTACACACCTGTCTCCCTATTACATGAGAATTCACTTTTTTGCACATCATAGATAGCTTGTCTGGAGCCGAGAAGAGCACGTGAACACCAGCTCGATGTCCCACTTTCTTCAGATTGTGGGATACTTTGTGTAGGTACGGTAGTACTGTGATGTTCCTGTTCTTCCTGTTAACTTGTTCCGCACTCTCTAATGCGTTTTCTCTTTAGTAGAGTCTCGGCGACTGCCGTTTGGAGGCGCAACGGTGTAGCCCTTTCAGGTAAAAAACTCGGAGCAGATAATTGACTTCCTTAGACAATGCTCATTGACCAAGGCCTCTCGATCTGTTCCGTTGACATTAAGGACTTATACTATTCGATTCCGTACACAGGAGCTTTTAATGTGCGTCGAAGAGTGTATTGACAACCACGGGTGTGTAGCGTTTCAAAATGAATGTGGTCTAGGGGTGAGGGACTTCTTGGAGCTTTTAACCTTTTACCTCAAGTCGACGTTTACAACTTGGAATGGAGAAACTTTCATTCAGAAAAACGGCATATGCATCGGTTCCTGTTTAGCTCCCGTGTTGAGCAACATTTATCTCGCATTTTACGACAGAATTTTATCTAATAGACTTGAAGGCTCTAGGGTAAAAAAGGTTTTTAGGTTTGTAGATGACTACTTAGTGCTTGTAGACTGTGACTCAGACCACTTTGTTGGCGAAATTTCTGAGGTTTTGGCCACTTTTAGTAAATGCTTGGAACCACTGGTTATCACGCATGAATTACCAGTAAACGGTTCCATACGATTTTTAGACCTTAGGCTCCATTGTCTTCCCACACACACCTGCTGGCTTTATGAACCGAGAAGTAATAAACCCCTCCTGTCGTATTCGTCTGCCCACTCTAAACTGGTAAAAAGGGGAATCATCAACATTTGCTTTAAGAACGCCCTTAATAAATCCTGCATTCACTCGGTCAAGGATAGCTTTAAAAATCAAGTAGAGAGGCTCACGGCTGCGGGCTACCCGTTGCGCCTCCAAACGGCAGTCGCCGAGACTCTACTAAAGAGAAAACGCATTGAGAGTGCGGAACAAGTTAACAGGAAGAACAGGAACATCACAGTACTACCGTACCTACACAAAGTATCCCACAATCTGAAGAAAGTGGGACATCGAGCTGGTGTTCACGTGCTCTTCTCGGCTCCAGACAAGCTATCTATGATGTGCAAAAAAGTGAATTCTCATGTAATAGGGAGACAGGTGTGTACCAAGAAACACCAAAAGCAGTTTGTTACATGCGTTGCGGGTGTTGTATACTCTATTCCCCTGTCCTGTGGCAAGAGATACATAGGGCAGACAGGACGTTGTCTTAATGAGCGTTTAAGAGAGCATCGTTATAATGTGTCTCAGGTTGTGTCGGGGCACCTTGGGGTGCATTGCCGCGATTGCGGATGTACTCCGGATTTTGAAGGATGCACGGTCATCAGAAAACAAAAAGATAAGCTGACACGTGAGATTATAGAAGCACGCGCCATTGGACAAGCGGGTTCAGAGTGTGTTAGTGCCCCGTCACTTGCCTTGACGGAAAAGGAGTGTATTTTTCTACTGAGATCGGAGAACAACGGCGCCTGCAGATGACTCTAGGAACACGTGTATAGTCCTCCTCTAGTGTTGTTTCTTTTCTTGGCTTTTGGTTCGGGCAAATTTTGTATTTATACAGGTTGTCAGTGCCAATAAAGCTCAGTTGTAAGTCAGCGCTGTGTGTTGTCTACCGCCTTCTACTCTGTCCTTGTCCCTGCGCTGTTTGCTTTCCGATAAATTCCTCAGCTCTTTTGACGGCGAGACGACGAGCTGCCGCGATTACCGGCGATTGCTGCGGTGGCAAGGAGCGCCTGAAAGGTACGAACTTCGTGGAAAGTGTCGCGAGGTGCTTCGATGACAGCGAGGTACGGCCATTATCTGGTGTTTCTCTTTCTTGAACCAACAATGATGGCCAAACATATACATGTGGAATTGTCACCCGCTTCATGACTCCATCGACAATCACGTCCACGATGTTTATTTGTGTGGGACCGTCAAACCCGCGAGTAAAAATAATAGGAGGAATTGACAGCAGACGGGCACCATGCGCTGACCTACGCAAGAGAAAAAACGAACAAAAACGTGAAGTGACGCAAGGTGGAGCTCGCCGCGGTGCGGTGGCGCGGCGCACTTTGTCCTCGATGTTGAACCGACTCTCGCGCTGCACGACCGAGGAGCGCTGTGCACTGTGCTGGTTTCAGGGCGATTCCGGTGCGAGCTGATCGAAGATGCTATAAATGAGGTTGAACGTGGACAAAAAAAAAAATGTAAGACGTTTACAACACCCTGTAACGCCGAATTGGAGCGCAGCTCTTGAGGAGGAGGAGGAAAGGGTACTGAAAGGAGGGTATACCCCTCCTGCCTCCTCCTCACCTCGTCATCCTTCCTGCCACTCCTCCTCCCATCCTCCCTCCTCTTCGTCCTCCTCATTCACCTCTTCCTCCCCTCCTCCTTCAAGCTCCTCCCCCTCCCCTCCTCCTTCTTCCCTCCTCCTCCACCCCTCCTCCTCTTCCCCTTCCCCCTCCCCTCCCCTCGTCCTCCTCTCCCTCGTCCTCCTCCTCTCCTCCTCCTCCTACCCGCGCGGTGCGTTATGGGACATTTCCCATAATGCACCGCGCGGTTACGCCGACGCCGACGGCGACGGCGACGGCGACGCTGACTGACGCCGCTCAAGCCGGAAACGGGCGTCTAAGAGCTGCGCCCTAAAAACTTTCAGCCTTTCCACTCTGGTGAGGAAGGAAGACCAGCGAAGCTGTAATATAATAATACTAATACTAATAATAATATTAATAATAATAGCTTTATTTCCAACAATGAGGTACAGTGTTGGTGGGGGCTTGGGGAAAAAGCTGTTAAAACAGCTTGACTGGTCCCGAGCCCCCAAAAGTCAGCAGCAGCAAAAGTCAGCAGCAAATGATACATCAACAAGGTGTTTAAAACAGGAAAGTCAAACAGGTGGGACGACCCAAAGACGACTTCTTGGTACGACCTTAAGGACGACGCCTAGGACGACCTCGAGGACGACCTCAAGGACGACCTCAAGACGACTTCTAAGATGACCTTGAAGACGACGGTTAGAGGACGTCGTCCTCTAGCCGTCCTCCTCGAGGATGACTTCTAGGACGAAGCCTAGAGAAACTCAGCCTTTCCACTCTGGTGAAAACCAGAGTGAAACCGCTTTCCACTCTGGTGAAAACCAGAGTAGAAAGTCTGAGAAGAACGGCGGCAACCAGACAACCGGCAAGCCAGTTGTCTGGTTGCCGCCGTCGCTCATAGATGGCGGTAGCTGTCCAGAGTTTTGTGTTGACACTTATTTGGTGACGGACACGAAACTGGAGAAACTATAGCCCTTAACAGCTCCGCTGTAAAAATGTTATGACAAATTCCTAGGCAATTGTAGTTGCACAGGTGAAACGTTCTAGCATCACGTGGCATCAAGTCACATGACGTTGATTTTCCAGCTAAATGTAGCGGGGAAATTGAATTTATGAATAAATCACGCAACATGAAGTTATGTGACATCATTTTCCCGGTGAATGTAACTGGGACAATGAATTGGTGTTGAGGTCACGTGACATAAATATTCCCGCTAAATTTAGCGGGGAAACCGAATTTATGTGTGCCACGTGACGTTAATTTTTCCGCTGAATCTAGCGAGAAAGCTGAATTTGAGAATAGGTCACGTGACATCATATCACGTGACGTCAATTTTTTCGCTTTCGCTAAATTTTGAGGGGAAGCTGAATTTGTGTGTAGGTCACGTGACAAGAAGTCGTGGCACGTCATTTTCCCCACTAAATTTAGCGGGAAACTGAATTGGTGTTGAGGTCACGTGATTTCCATTTTGCCGCTAAATCTAGCGGGTAACCTGATGTCATGTCAAGTCAAAGGCCACGGCTTCACAAAATGCAGCTTCATAAAATCCTGAGCAACTAGTCAAAGAACGTTTCACGTAAGAAGTGGTACTCTTTTATGCAAACTGTATCATTCGACTCTTTTTCTACTTTCCATTCTGTTCCTCGGCCACTTGGCGTTATGTTGAAAGTAAAACACAATACAAAAAGTAGAAAAAATAACATGAAACATATGCGTGCTTGACTGCACGCAAACTGGCAGGTAGAGAGACATACTTTCACACAGACGGACCGACAGACCGAGTACCCGCCCCCTCCCGGTGCTCCAGTTTGGCGTCACCACGACGTCCACCGTCGCCACTGCGTAGGTCCGCCGAGAGAGCTTGTCACCCCTACCTCGTCGAGAAACTAAGCGCGGCAACCCCTGGAGGTGGAGTTGCCGAAGACGACCGTCGAAAACATCCTCCAAAAACATCGGAGGGCCCCCACTCTAGCGACGACAAGCATCGGAACGACGATTCTGCAATGGTGCCCAACAACCTCAACGTTATCATCGACGGCCACGAAGCGTCGGCACTCGTGGACGCCGTAGCAGGTTACTCCGTTTTGAGTAGGAAGCTTTCCCGCCGTCTTCAAAAGTCACGATGACCTGGGGCGGCCCTCAAATACGCACCGCCGGAGGACACTTATCAGGCCTGTTAGGAGTTGAGTTGAGAAACGTCTTTATTTAATGCCATACATAGCTGCTCTTGCTTGCAAAGCATATATATATATATCGTGCACTGCTGGTGTCGAAATTCACGGGGAGGCCTGTCCAGTCAAGTTCGTCGTCCTTCAGGACTGTGCGAAAGACGTCATTCTTGGCATGGACTTCCTGTGTGTGTACGGCACTGTGATCAACCTTGGAGCAAACAAGTTGACGCTGCGAAAGCCCGTCCTACCTCCGGAGGGATCCAAAACGACGCCAGCCGCCGTCCGAGTCATTACGGAAAACGTGAACCTGCCGCCGCGGTCGAGTGTTCTTGTGCTCGTCGTAACCGATGCAGTCGCCCGCGGGGAAGTCTTTCTGGAAGGTAACGTCCAACTGATTCTCGGAAGAGGCATATAGGTGTTGCAAGTGGCGTAACGGAGCTGCAGGATGGACGTACGGCGGTCCCCGTAACAAACTTTCGACGGGAGGCGCAGCACCTCACGAAAGGTGCCGCTGTAGGCAACGTAGAAGAACTCCGGAGCGCCGCCGAAACCGCCGCAATCTCCAATGAGACCTCGCCACCTCAGCGGTACAGTACTCCGCCGCTGCAGCTCGACGTTAACCCCAAGCTCAGTGCAACGGAACAACGACAGCTCGGGGACCTCCTCGCCGAATACAGCGACTTCTTTCCGACGACGTCGAAAAGTGCGCTCCAACAACAGTTGTGAAACATTGCGTCGTTACCAACGACGATGCGCCTCGCTGTGCATCGACCGCCGTACCGAGCTCCACCAAAAGAGAGAGAGAGGCGATTGAAGAACAAGTGCAAGAAACGCTGCACGACCACATCATCCAGCCGCCAAGCAGCCCGTACGCCTCTCCGGTTGTATAGTTGTTGTCCCGCACGCCACAGCATGTAACTGTGCGTAGCACCGAAGCATGCATCACTATCGAAGGCCGCTGCCATTATGCTTCATTTACTATAAAGCAGAACAAAAAGTTACAATATTCAGATTAGACCTTCACCAAGCGAAAGAAAAAGAGCAAGCTGCAGCACGCAATCAATTAGAGAAAGCGCTGTAAGAAGTAATGACAATAAAAAATCCCAAGGGAGTGTTTCTATTGATGGTGCAAATAAGCAGAAGTAGAAAACAGTTGTTAAGTGTAACGAATTTGGCTCGCCTATTGTTGGGGGGAAATATTACAATCTAAATATATCCGTTAAGGTGGTCATATCTGGGTTTTACGTGTGGCAACCTCCTTGGGGAAAGCGAAGGCCCAGGGTCTCGCGCGACGGTCGCAAACCCTTCACTCACCGACGTATGCGCAGTATCCCGTTTTCGCTCGTTGTAGTGGATCCTACACACGCAAACGCCGTCCACGCACACCGTGAAGTCGCTGAAGCAGCTGTCCACTTCGCTGCAGTTGCCACCCAGCCGCGTGTCTGCACAGGCGAGACAGGTCGTGGGCTGGCAGTCGGAAGTGGCGACATTCACCTCGGAGCACGAAGGTGGCAATGCAAAGCGGCAGAGATAGGACAAGAGGGACAGAGGTTGTGGTCTTCCTCAGGAAAGCTTACCTCACAAGCTGGCACCTTCATCATTGCCTCAGAAGCAATGTTGCCGGTATATATATATATAGAAACTCGCAGAAATCTCCCGAAACTTGCAGTTTCGGCAGATTTGACTTTAAGGTATTCATTGTTCAATTATTGTAAAGAGTGGGCTGCGCGTTCATTTCTGGCCTCATCTGAAAGAAGAGGGCGAACTAAACGACCCGATCTTGACGATTCTTTTGCTGCCCCACTGGAGGTGAGGGCACTCTGATAGGGGCCGGGACACACGGTTCCTTTCTTAGAACTCAATGGTCTGTACGTCTCACCGGTTTAGACTGCCACATTTAGAGAAACTACCTGTCTCCCTGAGTTGATCGCGCATTGGTGATCGACGCCGACGCGAGCATACGGAGCGCTCGGCTAAAGCAATCTTTATTTGATAACTCTTCGTACCGATCCGTCATTGGCACTGCTGCGAGGAGACGCGAATAAGACTCGTTCAAGTGTGAAACAACTCTGCAAATAGAACATGCTTTCGCCGTGCACGGTAAAAAACAAAAAACGTGGACGCTTTAAAGAAAAAACAAAACAAAAAACGACAACGTTTAGGCGCGCGAGTACGTTTTCGGTAAGGACATCAACTACGCTGTAATGCGATACGGCACGGCTTTCCTCCTCGCTGTCGTCTCCTCCGCTTTCCTGTTTTCGGGAGGTCGGGGATTGACAACAGCCAGCAGAGCGCGTGGAGTGGATTCGGGCTCTTAGGTCCATGTCATGAGCACGCTGCAAGTTTTTAATTGTCCAAGCGGATGAATGCGGAGGTTGACTTTAACTCCCGGTGAAAAAAAAAAGCCCCAAAACAGACATTAAGAGCACAGAAAACCTCCGGTTCCCGTGTCGCAAATGCCTTGAGCAGCACCTGCTCTGTCCTCTTTGGACAGTCGTTAATACGTATCGTCTAGGCATTCCCGTGCGTTGACCCGTTTCGAACATGTTGTAGGACAATGTTAAGAGCCTGGAAATTATTTTTAAACGTTGAGGCGAAATTTTGTCACAATTAAAAAAAAAAAAAGTCAGATAGGTTTCAGCAATAATTTGGGTGCAACAATACTGAGACTAAGTACTTTTCTCCTTATTTACATGCTTCCGTTGAAAGCCGACGAGTTTCCAGAAAGAAGAAAACTGTCCCTCGATTCCTCTTGCACCTCGAGAAAGAGAGAGTCGCTCCCCTTTCTCTCCTGAGCGTAGCTCACGGACCAGTCCCTGCAAGGAGAGGGGAAGAAAAGAGTGCGATAGGGAATGGGGAGAAGGAAACGGGGAACCAGCTTTCTGCCCGGACGAAGACGATTCTGTAGGTCGGCCTTCAGGGATGAGCATTTTGGATTCGTTTACAAAATATTTCAAGTAAGGCTGGATGAACAAAAAATTTGGTCCAAACCAACTATGTTGATGTCTAATTAAGCGATTAGCTGCAGAGATAAGTGAAAGAGCAGCGGTGAGGTCGCTGTCAATTTTCCCGCTAAATTTAGCAGGCCAACTAGATTTATGCGTAGGTCAACGGGACACCGGAACCAAGTGACGTCGTTTTTCCCGCTAAATTTAGCAAGGAAAACTCATTTGGCACAGGTGCGCCCTTGCTTTAGCTAGCTACAGAATTGGGGTCGAGTGTCACGTGGTATTAAATAATTTGACGTGATTTTTATCGGTAAGCGTAGCGGGGAAAGTAAATTGGTGTTGCAATTCATGGGACGTCGATTTTCCCGCTAAATCTAGAGGGGAAATTGAATTCGTGTATAGGTCCTGGGACTTATGTTACGCCCCTTTTCCCTTCTAAATTTAGCGGGGAAACTGAATTTGTGTATAGATCACGTACATGAAGTCATGTGACGTCATTTTTCTCACTAAGTTTTGGGGCAAACTAGATTGGTGATGAGGTCACTTGACGTCAGTTTTCCCGCTAAATCTTGCGGGGAAACTGAATTTGTGTACTAGTCACGTGACATCAAATCATGTGACGCCCTTTTCCTTACTAAATATAGCGGGAATATAAACGGTCAGAAAAATACCTCAAAATAGCATAAAGACCGTAAAAAAGCTAACCGCTTTAAAAAAATGTCCCTAATACGTAGTTTATATATTTCAAAATGAAACAATTTACGTTATATATATATATATATATATATATATATATATATATATATATATATATATATATATATATATGTTTTGTCTATTTATTTAGTTTATTTAGCTTAATTATATTTACGACTGCTATTTGAACGAGGATCTATTTACATTGCGAAATAATGCCCTGCATGTAAACAGATGTAATATAAAATAAAAGTAGGAAACACAATAACTATTTTAGACACGTATAAACATAACAATCGCAATGCTTAACCATGAAAGAGTTTTACTTGTGTTGTTTCACGACAGAAAAAAACGGAATATAAAACAATTATGTCTTCAACTCAATTGATGCAGGGTTTGGGAATGCAAAACGGCAGTGAACGAAACAAAAAAAAATAGAAAAAAGCGCAGGACGGATTGCTATCGGCTAGGGCTGAAATGAAAGCTGGAGGCTAACTATGTCAGTGTCTATATGTAAATTTAGTATATTAATATAATAAAAAAAAACGCAAGAAAAAATTTGTTTTTCTCGATAAAGAACGCGTGAAGAAGCGGGCATGACCAGTCCACTGCTCGCGTCGTATTATTTATTCTTGGGTGTTGCCCGCTGAACAATAAAAAAGGCTCGAGGGACACCTAAGCACTTCTTATGAGTTGTGAATGCGAAAGCATGAACGTCGTTCTTGCGCCCGCTCTCGTGAAGTGGCCGCGCCGCGCTGACATCGGCCGTGGAGCCGCTCCGGAGTATGCTCGAGCGGGCTCTCTCAGGAGGCCCCGCTAGTCAACCACTCTCACGCGCGCGCTCCGGCGCGGGCTACTGTACCGTCATGGGGTGGCTTTCCTTGAAACTGACGTGCGCCAGCCAATGGGAGCGCTATCCGTCAGATTTTGGCTTCACGCTTGGAAAGGGGAATTCATTTGCCATTTGGCTTGGCTTTTTGCGCGGCTTCAAAGCTGGGAGCCTTCAGATCGCGCTTCACTTCGCTCCATTGGGAGAGGGGAGTTTAGCTGCCGTTTGGCGCGGCTTCAAAGCTGATGACGTTGGCTCGCTTCATGGGACAGTTAATACTTTCGCATTAATGAACACAGAGATAGACAACCGCTGGAATCTTTCTGCGGGGGTCCTGAATGAGACGAAGGAGCTCCGCGTTTGTAAATAAGAATTGAAGTAGAGGAAGAAGACTTTAATCCAGTTTCGTAAGTAATAAGTGAGATTGAATCCAGGTTGTGTATATACTGATAACAGGCAAGGAAGAAGAAGAGTTGATAGTCCAGTGGTTGTCTATTTTCGTGTTCATTCGTGTTCAGCTGGCACCACGCAAGAATATGAACCAACTTGCTCAGCTCCAACCAGTAGTAGAATTTATTACTAGTCTATCGAGCACACCTACTAATAAGTTTTAACCTTCTGAACTTTCATACTATTATTGTGCTGATTGCGGCCAACATTTGCCGAGAAAGATTATTATGAAGCATCAAACGAAAGATCATCCTTGATGAGGTCACACAATTTTTGGCTCAATCGAACCTATAAAAAGACGCGCCCAGCGGGTTTCGAAGATTCTAAGATCAGAAATATGGCGCCAAGTCCGCCTATATACAGATTTCCTGAGAGTGAGGTCTCCAGCCGCAAAGGGTTTTCTTAATCACCTCACGACAAGATAGAAGACGGAAAGCACTTGCTTCATAAGGTATCTTCGGTTTGGATACACCACCTCCAGATGGTTAAGGAAGCTAAAGTAAGCCGAGGAATGTCCCTTTCTAGACCATCGGAGATATCACTCTTTCAACACAGACCAAACGAGTATTTGAAAAGGACCGAAGGTTGCCATTCCACCAAGGCTTGAAGCGGTTGAGCAACTTGCCCTAGTACGACGAGTGTAGTCCAAAGCTCCAAATGAGGAAAAGAGCTTAAGTCATTGATGAAGGAATTGAAAGTATCGCACGCTTAAGGGGTCAGGCACATCAACAATGAGCTTCGGATCTACTGTACATGAATCGCGGAGCGAAGGTTTTAAGCTTTGTGTATCAAACAAAAAAGGGGGTATGTAGTCCTTTAATCTGGCAAGTACACTGAACGGGCCAATCAGGCAGTGACTAAAAACTTTATTCAGGTGGATGAGAAAATAATAAAATCCACAAAAAGGTAATCTTGCAAATACCTAAAAGAAACCTCCAAAACAACCTTTCCACAAAAATAAAAAGAAACTAAAAACAAAGGTGATATTTTTTCCTCTACCAAAACCCACAAGGTTGACGTTAATTTTCGTGCTATTGTTTCGGAAAAAGGGACATGGCAGGCACATGTCTCGACCGGTTTGGCGAAGCATTTCTCCATGTTACAGGTGCAAGAACCTTTCAAGGTACCAAACTTAGGAGTGTGATCGCCTTCCTTCAAGAAAATGGCGCTGAAATCGTTTCTGGCTTTCCTATAGACATTCGGGACATGTTTTATTCGATTCCGCATGCAAGCCTCCTGCACATTCTCCAAAAACCATTGAAAAGCAGGGTGCTATCTTGTTCCAGAATACGGTAGGAATCAACCTAGAAAGTTTTCTGGAACTACTGAGTACCTACTTTACAGTGACGCTAGTGTCATATCAAAATCAAGGATATGTACAGAAAAACGGTGTGCGCATTAAATCTCGTGGGGACCCGGTTCTCTGTGATTTGTTTCTCGCGGCATGTGGAAGGGAATTATTAAAAATATCATCGAAAATCCCAGTATTGAGGTGATCTTCAGTTGTGGAGACGATTTCTTGATTTTATGCAACACGGAGGTGGATAAAGAAACCAATGTGTGTCTTGACATTGTTATGAGATGTTTCCAACACAGCTGCCTTGAGCTTGCGTTCACCCACGAACTTTCTATTGACAAGTCTATAAGCTTCCTAGATTTAGCCCTGAAGTTTACGGTATGGGACACGTCTGCTGGAAATACCAAGCTAGGTCCTGTAGAAGATTTCTTCCTTTTTACTGTGGACATTCGAAAAATGTAAAGCAAGGTGTGGCCGCTAGGAAGCATACATCTGCCCTGAAAAGGTACTGACATCATCAAGTTGGGTGAAGCGTTCAAACACAAATGTCTATGCTACAAGCTGCTGGTTAACCAAATAAAATATTGATAGCGACGTGTGAAATGATCTGCAACAACATAAAGCGGAACTCCGGGGAAAATTACCAACCAAAGAAAACAACACGAAAGCCTATAGGAATTGCGCCTTATATCCACAGAATAACTCACAGATTGAAGAAGATTGCCGTACTTGATTTTGTTTCGCGCCGAAGAAGGCATAATCTATGTGTCGCAGGGTAAAGCAGGAGGGAACTTTCAAAGGAAAAGTTTATGGTATTGCTCACAGGACAATGTACGCGTCGTGTGGAAAAAGGAGTCATATGTAACATCCGATTATCATGCGGTCAATACTTCATAGGCCGAACCGTTCGTTACACCAGCAACCGGACAAGGGAACATTCTGCTTTGTTAAGAAACATCTCAGCTGTGGGATATCTACCAGTTCATTGTCGAAAATGCCGGTACACTGCAAGTTTGGAAAACGTCACGGTTCCGGAAAAAAACAAATCAAAACTGGCGCATGAAATCCTTGAGGCACTGGCCATCGATGGAAAAGATGATTCCGACAGTGCCCCATTCCTGGCGCTGCGCCAGCAAGGAAAATTACTTCTCCGGGGGTCCTGAAGGACGCGAAAAAGCTCCGCGTTTGTAAGTAAGGATAGAAGTAGAGGAAGAAGGCTTAAATCCAGTTTGTAAATAAGGAAGAAGTGAGCTTCAATCCAGGTTTATATACTGATATTAGTGAAGAAAGAAAAAGTCTTCAGTATAGCTGATAATCGAGCGGTTGCACATTTCTGTGTTTACTAGTGTCCAACTGGCACCACCCAGGAATATAAACCAACTAGCTCAGCTCCAATCAGTAGTATTATTTATATTTAAACAAGTGTAAAATGTTAGGCTGGAGCAAAAGCTTGTTTTTTACCCTAAGTTACAGTATTTCTTCTGTGAAATATAAATTTTTACCGTATCTTGGTGGCCTTACATGCGCGAGATGCTTGTGTTATGCGTTGCGGAGAAATTCTAATGCGTTACGTGCGCTGACGCAAGCGCTAAATTTAGCGCTAATGTGCGCTAAAATTGTGTACGTCATTCTAAAACTATCTATCGAAGAAATTGTATTTTTATTTCAAGTGTTCTATTTTTTTGTTCTGTTTAAGTATTCTAAGTTCTTGGTAAAACACCCTGCACATGTATTATGTGGCTAGATGTTGATTCCCACCGAGCATGCACTTGAATCCTTGCTTGATCTTGAGCGGCTCGGGGCACAGACAGACGCCTTGGACGCAAAGCAGGAACTTGTTGTTGTGCGTACACTGCTCCAGGCGCTCGCACGGGCTGTGCAGGGCAGCCGCTGGAGAAAGACAAAGGGACGCGGAGCTTGAAACGAAGCTTAAAAGGCGCTGTACAATCACTGCCTCCCCCCCCCCCCTTTTTTTCCCCACAAAAATAAAAAAAAAGGGCAGCGTCTACTAGAAACGACAGCAGCAGCTCTTGCGTTGCTGTAAGATGTGTTTGAAGATATTTGCTTTAGGAGCTTCGGTTTTATCACAATAGTTGTAGATGTACTATACTTTCCGAATAATTTTCCAAAACACCGAAGTGGCGGGGACATTGGTTTTTGAAAGGCTGTTACTTAATCGGCGGCAAGGGTTGGACGGCAAGAGAGAGGGCGCGAGCAGCGCGTCCTTTTTCCAAAGAGTGAATGCGATGGGGAGAGAGCGCTAGTGGCGCGCCCCAAGGTCACGCGGGTTTTTGCTCATGGACACCTACCGGATTCTGCCGAAAAGGGATACTAACAACTCCCCCGATAAAGCATTGTTTAAATTCTTTGGATAGTCCACAAACTGAATTCATTTCCTCATTTGATCGACTGATAAAAATATGGTTCTATATCAGGGTCACAAAAACATGTTTTGGAATAGGTCCTAACTTAATTTGAGTCTTGCGTCATGATACTGCTCTCAATTGTTGTTTCGAGTGGCAGTTTATTTCATATCTTATGCGCCCTTAGAAATGTTTAAAAAAGAGCGAGAGCGAACGCGACCTGGTTTAAGAATGACATAGTAGCCTGCAGCAAGGGAAAGGGAAGAACAATTTTGTGTTCGAAAGTTCCTTGTTCGCCTAGCAATCTTAGATTTTAAATCATAAAATGCGTCTTAATGAAACTCCACAACAACAAACTTTCGTCCTTCCGTCCCTTCGCTTCTTCCTTCCGTCCGTTGGTCGGTGCATCTTCCGCTATTTTAAGCGGGAAACACTAACTGTTTAGGTAACGTGACGTGAATTGATGTCACGTGACTCGACGTCACGTGGTCTATACACCGGTTAGGTTTCTCCGCTTAAATCGGCCGGGAAATTGATGCCACGTCACCTGACGTCACCTGACATGTATACCAATTTAGTTTCCCCTCTGAAGTTAGCGAAAATATTGAGTTCACGGGACCTGATGTCACGTGACTAGGGTGTGTACTTTCCGGTGTTTATTTGTGAGAAAAATCGGCGGATGTTTTTCGGTGTTTATTTATTTTCGAAACACCGGTGTATTTCGGTGGAACGTCTCACGACGAGGCTAAAATCGGTGATTATCGGTGGAAAAAAATGCGATTGATCACAGACAGAGAGTTCCAATTTTATTCACATATTTCATACACTTCTTCTCGAGGAAGCATCTATTTCTCACACTTGGTTAATATAGTAGATGCAAGCATACTTCGAGAGGCTTGCATCCGTCATGGCAGCACGTTCCTTGCGGTTCACAACCCGCAATTTTGAAAACGCACGCTCCACATTTGCGCTGGACACAGGAAATCACAAAATGTCCAGCGAGGCTTGGGACAGTAGTGGCCAGTCAGGTAAATGAAGTTTCCAAAATAACACTGGATCAACGGTGCTAGTCACAGCATACTGGCGGTAACAAAGAAACTCTGAATCTAGGTCACTCAGCTTGCGCTCGTCTCGGAGGACCAGCCGATAGATATTTTCATAAGGCACAAATCCCTCTGGCAGCTCCACTTTTATGCACGGATTAACAATTTGTACGCGGAACCAGAACGACGATTCATCCATGAAATCTGTAGCGTAGTCATCCGGAGCTTTCCGCTTGCGTCCCATCCTGGTGGCCTTCTACTCCGCGTGACGACGATACTTGAAGTGTTCGACGAAGGGAAGCAAATCTCACGTTGAGAAAACCCGCAGACGCGGGACGGACGCGCCTTCTCAAACACGTCTGGAAATTTTTTACAGAACAAAACCCTTTTTTCGTTTCCCCAAAAGCCCATGGAAACTAAACAGATAACAATGAACGCATCTCAGTTCTCAAAGGTCAGTAGCCCTGTACGACACGAATGTTGGCAGTGTCTTCCAGGAACTACAGCAACCTCTGAATACATGGCTTACACCGACATCACTTGGCCAGACACAATGGGGAAAGGGCACGTGAGAGCGTACCCTCCACTGCGTTAATTTTTCCACAAAAGGGGGCCATGGGAGACACAATGGGGGAAAGGCGTGTGAGAGCTTAGCTTCCACTGCGTTAACTAGACGCTTTTGACCCCCAGAAAGGAGGGCGAGATAACACGTTTGACGAACATGACTAGAGCAGTTGCTGCACGAGCGCTCGTGCAGCCGCCGAAGTGCTTCCTTTGAAGCAAGATAGCCTCGCGCTTTCAGCACGCGCGGCTTTCAACAATAGTCCATACTAAGGTGAGATCGAAGTATAGCCATAACAAGGAGGGCCATTTTTCTCCTCGCTGTTGTTATAGTGT
>JAZHYW010031555.1:0-71402 GCA_037355805.1 Ixodes ricinus
TGCATTACAGATGTATGAACAAAATAAAGGAATGGATTGCACAGTAACGCGGAGAGCCCCTGCGACTTCTCAGATTTACTCCAAAAAATGAACATACATCTTGTGACGAAAATAATCCTATGTGAGAAGGGGAACAAAAGAGGGACAAAGGACAAACAGAAATCTCCATGCACACGTTAGCGTCATTACAGCAAGTCCAGCCTGGCCTAGCACCTCAGATGCATCGTTAACTGCACGGTAATACATCTTGTATTAATTTGCTTTCGTTGCTTCAAAGGTTGTTCAACCTGGCAGAAAAACTAAAAAAAGAATCAGTTGAAAACCACAAGGGTCGGCAGAGCGTTACATCAGCTAAAATTGCCGCTATGGTTACAAGAGTGTCTATTTATTACAGTTAAAATTGAGAACGTTAAAAAGGCCGGCTGAAAACCTGATTACGTTTTTATATGAGGCTCTACACAACGACGAAAGTCGCGCAAGTTTGTTGGTCTGCAAGTGCAATGCTCACGTTGGCCACTCTTGTTTTGTTTTAAGGATTGCATGATTGCTTACTGAAACGGGAAATCATACGAGATGTAATTACGACGACAGTACCTGAAATGGAGTCGCCTTCACCAGAAGCCGGCTCCTCGATGGAAGAACTTGAAGAGGTAAGTGAGAAGCCCAATCTGAAAACCCGCGGTCAGTCAGGACTTTGCGACCTCCCGTCCACCTTGAGATCATCGAGGACGGCTACGCCCTAGCCGCCGTCTAACATGAACGGCGTACAATTAATCCACAGAACGCCGTGAACAACGAGAGCATGGCCAGGAGGCCGGTTCACGCGCACGTCTTGACTGGCACGTTGAGAGCCATGTTGACTGGCGACAGCAAGCATCCCCAATCGTCGTCTTCTCTGGTCCTCCCCGCAAGAGGCCCGAAGCGGTCCTTCTGAGTGATGAACACGGTACAGTCCAGGATGTAAATTGCGAAGACGGTTGGGGCAGGGCTTCCAGCATGGCGGCGGACGATGTGCGTCTTGACTTCTTTTCTTTATGGGATCTGGAGTACGCAAGCGAGGAACCAACCGGTAAATCCACCTAACGTAAAGCAAGCGAATAGGTGGGTATTTGAACTGCTTCCAATTTGTCTGCAGGGTTAACTTTGTGCATAAATTTAAGACATGCTTCTAGCAAAACTATAATTTCAGACGGCAAGTTGGGCTAGTTGGTTGAACATTCTTGAAGTACAGGACGCCGCCTTGTTAGCATCTATTTCTTCTGTCCCTGCCTTGGCCGTTTTACTTCAAGACTACAATTTCAATTGATGCATAATTATTTCGGTTGCTGTATGCGCGTTCGCTCATATTCAGCTCATAAAAAGACATAGTAACCGCTGTAGATACATATTCAACTCATAAATCGCTTGGGGGATTTGGTAATGCTGTCTCGTTGTTGTCGCCAGCAGACACGGTGTCACACCTTGTGGGCGCATTCCTAACAATTTATTTAATCTAAAATGCATTGTATTGATACATAAAGTGTGCTGTTGTCTGGCCTTCCAGTCTCACAGTATCTACTAAATACAGTTGGGCAAAGTACATCTAAAAAGTACCTGAAGTATAGCACAATAGTCGTAAATGAGAGGTTGGTGTAACTTTAGGAAAGCGATATAGGCACACCGGGCGCCCAATGTACCAGAAGCTAAAGTTACGATAAATACAAAGTACTTTCAAAGCAGTTGAACAGTACTCTTTAACAACAGCCCTTTCCTGATGTCCTTTCGGCTGGCCTATACAGTGTGTATTTTAAGACTGGTATGCTTGCCGCGAGTGAAAATGGAGGGTGCATCAGTCATTTTCGAAATGGCGGCCAATATTGGATAAAGTTGGCAAGGAACACAGACTAGTTAGTTTTCAAAATGGCGCTGCAAAGTCAGAAGTCTCTCCGACTCCCGAATTCGCCGCCGCTTGAGTTGCCTTCTTCCCCAGGAGGTGTTCAACGTACTAGATAGGCTTGACGTCAGCCAATATAGCTTCCGCAAGCAATTTTTCGTTTATGACACACAAAAGAAAAAACTTTTTTTTTTTAACAGCCGGGTTAGGAAAAGGAAGTCATAAAATGAATTTACACAAAAAATAAAATTTTTTAGAGCTATATTTACGTTTATACTGAATTTAGAAGCGGCGACCACGGGCACCGTGAAAGTGGCCCATATTTATCACGTGATCGTCTCCTATTTTAAAACATGTGGTACTTGGTACTTTTCGAAAGTTTGCGTCTCGAAAAGTTACTTATCTCATCTCGTTTGAAGTGCAACAAAAACAAAAGATTACGGCGGAACTTTTGAGCTCAAATGAAGCTTTCGAAAAAGCGCAAGCAAACGTGATAGACCTGTGCGCCGGTCGACGGCAGCGGCGCCCTGAAGCAGACGAACTTGCGTGCGGCGGGTGGCGGCGGCGACGGCGGCGCGGAGAAACGCGAAGCGGCGGCGCAAAACGCTCAGCGTGTGCGGCGGCGGCGACGCACAGGTTCTACCACGCGACCAGCGGTTCGGCGGGTGCTGCGACGCCAACTACGAACCTGTTTTGCGCCGTAAATATAGCTCTGAAAATTTTCTTTCTTCTGTTGATACCCGTTTTACAACATACTTTTTTCCGCCTTAGGCTGCCATAACAGAAAACGCTTTTTTTCTTTGCATGTCCTTAAGGAGTATCATCTTCAATACTTTAACCCTTCCTGTCTTGCGCTGACACAAGAAGTAAGCTCTGTTCAAAACACGCCGGGAAAGCCGCCCCAGAACAAACGAGCGATGCATCGTTCCACGCGTTGCTGGTAAGACTAGAATATCCCTTCTCTCGCAGTATTTTTATTAGGGTTGATAAAGCATCATTTTGTGATACAAATTTAACAAGATCAAATTTTGGGACTGTACTTTTTAGTCGATAGCTGTGTTTTGCTCGGTATGATTCAAGAAATAGAGTTTGAGAAGTGAAGGCATATACTGTGAAATTGTACTTCGCTAAAGTACACGTTTTCTAAACAAACTTGAAGAAGTACTTTCTATTATGTGGTTCTTAAACCAGCCTGAAAGCCGACTAAATGTCTTCTCAATCCAGGAGAGCAACAACAACACCAACATGAGGCAGTTTCATATCAACTGCGTGTTTAGACGCTAAAGCTTGCCACTTACGCAGTACGGAGAAAATGAGTCGTTCGTTGATCAGAGTGCAGAAGTTTATGCTATTTCACCTTATGATGTACCGCAGGAAAGGCTACAAGCGCGAGCTTCTTGCTCTGGGGAGCATCTCGGCGGCACAAGCTCTCGTGACTTACGAGCAGCTGCCAACCCTATAAGCTCGCGCTTCCAGCCTTCGCTGCGGTACAACATAAGGTGAAACGAAGTATAGTCTGTGATCAGTGTATGACGACATTGTTACCCACCGTAGATGAAAAATTTAGCCAGCGCAGTACGACTGCTAGTCTGGGGTTTTTAACGTACGTACATTGCTCAGTACGGATTCACGACCGCACGCGATGTGGGGAGGGGGGGGGAGGGGGAGGGAAGGAGGGGGGGGGGGAGGTGTTTGAATTCAGGATTTCTTGGTTCTGTGGCGCTGAGCACGCCAAACGGAACATTTGTGATGAAGTGTGTGATGAATTAGAACACGTGATACAAGAAGAAGTAACGACAAGAAGAAAAGGTTTTCCCGCAGTTCTTACGATGTTGGTTCTTCAACTCGGGTGGTTCGTCAATTACGTTCTGTCGCTGGCCTCCTTTTTCCTGGGGTTGCAGTTTTCCCTTACGACATTCCTGTCGACTTCCAGCTTCAGTACATTCCATCGAGCACCCAGGTTTTCAACATTACCAACGGTACGAGAGGCCGTCCTGATTACCCGCCTCCAGCCCGGCCTTCGCAACCCGTGGTCGCCTACGTGACCCCAAAACTGCGTCTCACTCCAGGGATCGTGACTCGATGGCAGAAAGATGAGCCCGTAGCAGGCACGTTCCACGAGACATCGTAATATATAGTCTGTCGCAACATAAGATCTGTGGGAGATGCTCTGCCAGGAGAAAAAGGTTATACTAAATGACAACGCGCCGTCTCTTGCCGTCACGAAATGGGCACCGGGAAACATGCGCTCTATAAAACCATTTCTATAACCGCTTTCAGAGCGGTGCCATCTTGTCTACGGGGCCGTGGAACACACGTTCTGGGCCTGCGCAGTAACCGTTTTTTTTAAGAATATCTGAGGCCGCGCATGAGTTCAGAGCCCAGTGACTCTGCATTTTTTGACTGGGTGACACGCATTGAGAAGGTGTATTGGCGACGTGCACTGCACGACCAAAAGTATCGCTGCGATCGGCGTTCCACGATTTGACCAAATGATTGCTACGACGCTTTAAGTAGGGCTGACTGATGAGTGAGCGAGCAACGAGTGAGTGAGATAATGTTATATGTATCAAAATATAAAAAGAGTCCGGTGGGGGTGTTCTTATCGTCGGAAATAAGAGCATAAGTCAGACTCTCAACTCTGATGGTGTTAATTTATGAAACGCTATGACTAGGCTCCCACCGCGCTCTTTACGCATCATCGAACTTCTCGCTCGCTAATTATTATCTTGGTTCTGACGTCAGGGATATAAATTACACGAATGTGCCACCGAAACATCTCGTCGTGTATGTCGGATGCATTCACTGGTTGCCATAAAGGTGTCCGTGGCTGCTGAGTCAACGCTGAGCGCGATATGACGGCATTCTTCAAGAGTGTTTTTGCAGCTTGCAATCCACACCATTAAAATAGCCTGTCTCGACAGCCTATAAGAGTGAATACGCGCAGTGATAAGCGCACTCAAACGTGGCGTCCCGTGACATAGCCCTCTTCAAATGGACATTAGAAAATATAGACCTTTTCTGTGTACTCTCGTCCCCAGCCACCTAATAGGCGTATCCGGTAATGGGCGACGAGAAAATAATCCAACGTTTCAACCTGCAAACAGTAAAAAAGTAAAGTGGAGGCAAAACGAGAAAGTGTGACGGTTACGTTATATCCTAAATGCCTTCTATTATGTGGCAAAGGCAAAACAGTGTTTTCGCCCATACTGGAAGTGACGTCAATTCAAGATGGCGGCGCACTTGCAGAAAAGGTCTATAGGGAAGAGTCAGCTCTAATAATGTTTTAGCTCCCACCATTAAAAAGAGCGGGCACAGACTCAGCAACTACTGTTTTGAGTGTCGGCAGAGCTTTGCTCTTTGTGGACGGACCCTCTACTGCAGCTTTTCAACTGACAATTTCTGGTACTCACTGACGGTTTTAGTTAAATCCGGTGCTGCATAGGACACGCTGACTATACTCTGTTAACCCTTAAGCTGAGACTGCAGCCAAAGCTACAAGCGCGAGCTAGCCAGCGCTCCTGGCTTTGAGACGTGCAATTCTAACGCGAGTGCTCGTTCTGCGGAAGAACGCTTCAAAGCAGCGACCTTGAGCTCTCGTGCTTGTGACAATGGCTGCAGCCTCAACTTAAAAGGACCATAAAATGATTTTCCAGCTTTTTGCAAATGAAGACGCCAATTAATCTTCAATTATCATAGAACCCGGAGCAGGAATTCGTTTTCGTTTTATTGCCTCCAGTTTTGCACACACATAAAAGAAACAGATGAAAACTAACGTCTGCTTTCCTCCTCGACTCGACTTGACTCGGCCACCAACACGTGAAATCACGTGGCCGTGACGTAAAAGTGTGCCTTTCTACCAGAGACTGAAGTTCTCCCAGCCGAGCGAGGGAGCCGCGTTGGACACCTGCACTGCGTCACACGGACGTATGCGCTTGTCGACAAACAATCCGTCGACGAATATTTGAAATCGCGTTCTTGGACAATGAGTGCCGTGACTGCACTTATCATCGCTTGCGAATGACAAGTTCCATGGTGTGCCTAAGAAGGACGGTGGAAGCTTCGAGTCATCGTACCGGTGCCCAAGCACTTCACGACCGCGTGATTTCTCATTTCGCTTTTGAGTTGAGGAGGAAAGCTAAGAAGGAAGATCATTTCATGGTCTCTTTAAAGTCCTGTTCAGACATGCAGCGGAGCGCTACAAGCATATCGCTGACCTCACGCTAAGGGTGTGCTGACGAGAGCGTTCAACAGCTTTGTATCGCACATTCAAAACTGTTGCTCGTGGCAGACGACAAGTAGCTGACGACACGTGAGCAGCGCTACATCAGCGCTTCGCTGCATGTGAGAACTAACTTTAAGCGGTAAAGCGATTGCGTTCTACACCATCAAGATTTTACTTCTTGGCAGACGTGAAAGCGGTAATCACACGGGGTTGATATCCGCTGAGGGATGTGCGTGACGTCATCATTGAGCTGCGAGTCCCTCCCCAACTCCCTTGTTCATGCAAGCGAGACGCCGGTGGAGGGACTCCCGCGAATTTAGTGCTTTATGTTTTTAACACCAAGGTTTTTAACGACACAATATTGTTAAAAAGCAAACCTTTTCCCACCCAACCGCTGATTGGGCCATTTGGCATAAAGATCTATTCCCGCGATCCCGCCAGTATTGTGATTTCTCACGACTATATGTCAAAAAACTTCGCAAAAAAGAAACTTAAAAAAAATTGTCCGCATTCAATTTCGAAAATTTCGGAGTCAAGTACGCTTCATGCTCAATTCTATTTGCGTTTCACTATATATACCAACTCATGTTTACAAACAAACCGGAGCGCCCCTAGCGGACGCCACTGGCGCCGCGCATGCGCGGTGGATGGTGGGCAAGAAGCCCGCCGTCGCCCATAAACAAACCATTGAATTGCGTTGTTGTCGGCGTCGGTGGGAGTCCCCGTGCTCTTTTTCGCGTTGGAATTGTTGATTCTACGTCCTCCTAACAATGTCTGACTACTTGAGCGGCTTCAGCAAAATTAACGAGGCAAAACTTTGCGTGAATAATGTGACGTGCGGCGATTCATTTCACGTGGACGCCGCAGAATGGGCGCTAAAGCCTGACTCCCACGATGAGATTCTGCTCGCTATTTTCAGTCGCGACGTCGCTCGGGCTGCAAAAGCGTGGACCGTAGCTGAGATGGTGGACGTCGATACTGAAAACCGCAAGTAGAATCGGGCATTACAAGTCGGTGATGGCCACTGGTAACAATGATCAACATCTTCTTGTATCTACTGTTTACACTTAGCCTACTTACCCCAACCAACCTTCAAAAGTGTTTTGAGGCCTGCACTTAGTTCTTATCGCAATTACCGGGTCAACGTTTGGTTTACGGGCCGCTGTCGTTTGAACGAGCTGACGACAAAAAGCAGACAAGTTTGAAAGAGCAGACGACAGTTCGAACGCATGCGCAATGGAGTGCGGGCAAGAAGCACCGCGTCCCGCGTCAACAAACCATTGGAATGTCACGTTGTCGGCGTCTGTGTGAGTCTGCATACTCTTTTTCGCGTTGGAATTGTCGATTCTACGTCCTCATAGCAATGTCTTACCACTTTAATCGCCTGAGCGAAATTATCAAGGCTCGTTACGCCGCTAAACTTTGCGTAAATAATTTGACGTGCGGCGATTCATTCGCATGAACGCCGCAGAATGGACGCCAAAACCATGATGAGATTGTTCTAGCTATTTTCGGTCGCGACGTCGCTCGTGCTGCAAAAGTGTAGAAGGTAGCGGCGATGATCGACGTCGATACTGAAAATCGGAAGCGGGAACAGACCAAGCGTAACAAGTCGGTGATGGCCACTGGTACCAATGATCAACATCTTGTATCTACTGTTTACACCGAGCCTACTTAAGTCTTTTGAGGCCTGCAATTACTTCTTATTGCAATCACCCGGTCAAAGTTTGGTCTGCGGGCCGCTTTTGTTTGAACGAGCAGACGACAAAAAGCAGACAAGTTTGAAAGAGCAGACGAAAGTTCTGAACGATCAGGCGGCCGTGTGAATTTGAAGACGCACTGAACCCGTGGGTGGTCCGGACAACTTGGCGGTTTTCTCTCGTTCATGTTGGAACAAAGGCAAATACATCTGGCGACCACAAAGTGTTGCCCGCACAAGCAATCGTAGTTCGACAGCGTCTGGTTTGCCCTTTTCACGGCTACTATCCACGTTCTCGGACGAACGGAGGGGGCAGAAACACATGAAAACTGATCTTCAAACCTTTCCAGACTCTCTTGGTACAGCCCCCGTCGCAGCATTTTGACGAGAAGGCAGGTTTTTTGTCTGGTTTCTTCCAAAGGAACACAGGAATGCATGTCTCGCACGGCGACTTCTGCCCACCACCCCAGACCGGAAGTGCGCCCGACGCGCCACCACCGCGGCGTGACTTAGGAGAGTTGAGTTCTGTATACCGAGTCAACTCTCTGACGTCACCTCTGCGGTGGCGCTGTTGTCGGCAGTGCACAAGCGCAGACGCTTCACGCGAAGTTGTTCATAAACTTGAGAAGTCAAAAAAATGCCAGGCACTTAAGTACCTGTTTTATATTCCACGTTATCCAAAGGTGTAGACATTTTTATCGTACAGTAAATTTTTCAGCTCATTTTGATTGACAATAAGATCATGTCTGAATTTCCCTCAAAACTAAGTACATGTTAAATTTATTCTTTCACTTTTAGGTACCACCTAATAAATCTAGGCCTTATAGGTTGCAAGTTTTTAAACAGAACACGAACCATGGAGCGATAATCGTCCTCATCGGCTCGTGTGCCCTTGTGTGTGTCTTCGTTCACGTTCTTTATATTCTGGTCACTTCCCTGCTCTCTCGACCAAAACGACACCTGAAATCAACTTTTAGGCCTCGCAATCTGAAAGTAAAACATTGTATAACTCTGATGCGAAAAGAAAGTTATCTTGGATCGAGAAAATTCCCTGCTGGCTGCCAATCCGGCGCGCCTGGGCCAACTTTTTAACGGTAAGCCATACATTTTAAACTATGATCATGATTATAAACGCAATTGAATTATACTTGTCGTTTGTATGTTGTTGCCTGTCGACCCCTTTTGTGTTTTGTATTCTTTTTTTTTGTGTTTCACCAAACTCTGTCACCTTGTATTAGATTTCTGACTTACCAATTAAAGTGTGCGCCACGGTCTGGTCTTAGGTACCGTGTTTCATGCGCTTGTTTCAAGGAAGGTGATGAAAAGGAAAGATAGATAGACAACCACATATCAATCGGTAAATAGGTGGATAAATTTGTTGGCTGACTGATCTAAGGCAAGCATGGGAGTATACATTAGAGCGTTCACAAATGAGAAATGAAAGAAAAAAAGCATTAAAAAGCAATATAAAAATTTCTTTAAAGAAACAACAGAGTTTACAAAAGTGAATGATAAAAAAGGAGACAGAGAGAATCAAAGCGACAGACAAAAACCGTGGCGCCTTCGCAGTTGTTTTTATCTGCAGTGTTCTTTCTTGCCTCTTGTTTCTGCTAATAAATATTTACCAGACTGCTCGATCCATTTATACACGAAATGAATGCAGTAAGAACGATAAAAAAGCCTAGATTGATTTTATATAATTGCGAAATTTAGAATAAGGATTACTTCCTTTAACAAAAGAGGATATTGTGAAAACAGGGGAATAATAATGTGAAAAAGAAGCTAAAGGTAATTAGGTAATGACTTCGGAAGATAGATTAATACCCGATAAAAAATTTGCTAGTACACACGCCCATTGATTTATTGAGAAGTTAACCATTTTCGTTCTTATTTTTTATTTTTTAGAATTGAGAGAAAGTGAAGGGTGGCCATATTCTGATGCAAGAAATTACTTTATAATTGTCTCTAGATGGATGCTTTCTATGTCGCAACTAGTTAAACTTGGACATTATAACATGTTAAGCTGCAGTGTCGAAATCGTTGCTGCATTGTGAGAAAGTGTAGTTACACACCTTTCTGCGAACAACTTTAACTAAACGTGCTTATTGCGACAAGTTTAACGTTGTAAGCGTATTTTCGGGCATGCATCAGTCATCAATAACTCCTAATTGCCACGCGCAGTCATGCACTGGGAATATTCTCCCTGACAACACAACCTCACTTTCTGACCCTAATGAATTCGAGCTGCTACCTTAGATTTCTTTAGTGCTCCATAGTTTTTATTGCTCATGATGTTCTTGCCTAAATAGTGCTTTATTTTTTGTCTCATACTTCGGTTTTTGTCGCTGGCGACGCTGTTTTCCAAAGATTATTAGAATATATAAATTCCGTTGTGTTTGTGCTAAAGTACTTTATGGCCGAGAGAACGCAAGGTCCTTCGTTTGTGTGTGTGATCCAACAAGTGTTTATACTCTACCCTGACGAACTCCTCCTTGTGTATCGTCCAGAAATGAACCTGCAAGGTATTTCGAATAAGTAAATAAATAAATTAATAGATAAATGAATAAACAAAATATTTTCTAACTTGTTCATATTAAAGATAACGTCCAGTATGACCCCTAACATTTACAATAACTAATTTATGATAGCAAAGGTATTAAATTAAAAAAACAAAGCGAACAAATGTTGTGCATTTTTATTGAGACTCAAATGTGACATCAAATGATCAACGCAGAAGGAAATGTGTATGCGTTTTCTTCAGTGCCAGGTTTCTGCTTTTAAATATTTTTTCAGAGAATGAACTACGCAACATTAAAGACGCTCTGAATACCGAACATGCAGCCAACGAGTCTCGTGATGAATTGCGAAAGGAGACGTTTCTAGAACTTCTGTCGTATCTACGGCAGCTAAAGTCAAGAAATGAACAACCTCCACCTGATCGTCAGGAATGCCGTGAACAGTATGATGATGTCATTGAGGTATGGCAAGAAAACTGTATGTCATATTCCTTGATTTTTTTTTAATCCCGACATACCACTTCTGTTTTTAGCGCAAAAGATAACTCCCTTGGCGTCCTCTTCTCCCAAACGCGAGGAATAGCAAAGTAGGAAAAAAGAATTGAAACAAGAAGGGCAAGGTTCTGTTCATTTCGTCCGCACCTCCAAGATAGCGAGGTGGTAGTAGTGCGGAATGTGTGACGTCATCTTGAAGAGGCCAAATGGTGAGGCAGAGACCGAACACGATTGCTGCGTCAGCATTTGACTGGGGCTCATCATGAGTCCCAGCCAAATGTTGACGCAGCAATCGTGTCCAGTTTGTGCTTCACCAATTGGCCTCCTCTATGTGACGCGATTATTCATCACTACGGCGTTGCTGTCGAAGAGGTGTTGGTTCTGTGCGCGTTCTTCTCAGGAGAAAGGAGACCAAACCCGTTGAAAAGAGAGGGTAAAGAGTGAGGAGGTGTAGGAAAAGAGGACAGAGAGCACGACTGGAAAGCTAAAAATAATTCAGGCTCTTGAGTTTTTTTTTTTTTAATCTTAGTATGAAATGGAAACATGCGTGTAGATGGTGTGAAATAAACTATCGATTGAATGAACATGAAAATAAAATTTATTTGGCGCGACTCCTTCAAGGAGAGTGTTGTTTGATCTTGTTTCATCGCACAATGATGAACCAATATCTTGACGTTGAAGAAGAAACCACAGGGGTACTCATGCGATCTCACTGAAAACCTTCGCTCCGAGCAAGGTCGTGCAGTGTTGGACGGTCGTATCATTCAAGCTTTCTGAAAAACATGACCGAATTCTGACACTATTTCACTCGTTGTTATAAGAAACAAATTCTAAAGGAATTCAGAATAATGACAATCAATTGCATCGATGAACCACAAGTAAAACTGAAATTTAACTCATATATTGCTGTTGCCGAGTCAATCTGTGATTTTATTCGATGACATGTGTAAGCAACACTTATGAAAATTAGGGCGCCACATGCTATTGCTTGTGAGATGCCCTAGTTTAAGCAATTAATTCACCACCTCGGGAAAAAATTCGTTTGTCCCGTCGGAGACTTTGTGTAATGATTCTCGGTAGGACACTAGAGGAAATAAATGGGCATTGTTAGAAAGGGGATGCGAGAAGCTTCTTTGTATGAACTTAGGACGAAATATAAGTGGCAACGGGGACAAATGTGATGTTTCGGGAGCTCAGTCCAGGTCCCCGTAACTTAACTGAGCGCACCTAATCTAGCTTCGTTGCTGGAAATAATGTTCGTGCTCACTCGTCCCCCTTACCCACGCAACTTCCATAACCAAAGAAATATCAAAATTTCATTATGGAGATATAGGTCGTCTGCAACACTTCGCACGTCAGCTGTCGTTCCAACGTTAGACGTCGCTGTTTGCAGGAAGACATGTTGAGCGGACTCATCGCGGACGTCTTGAACACTTTCGCCGAGAGCGTCATATGCACCGATGTGGTACAAGACCAGCTAAGTCGACTGCTGCTCTTTGGAGAATTGCTGGCTACTTGTCATCAAGACGAAGCGACAACGTTTGCTAACATGATATCCGAAATGTAAGCACTTTTCCTGACGTCTTTTTCATTTTTTGGAGATCATAAAGAGTGAATGCAAAGAAAGTTTCATGAACCTTTCGAGAAAGTCAAAACACTAACGGCTTTAGAAAAGCGGGTGGCCTGATACGATCATGTTTATTGCTTCATACATTTATTCTTCGGCACTCTTATCGGATGATGCCGGAATATCGCTAGCTCGAGAGCGATAACAAAATGACTGTGAATTGTCACGCCCTGCGTTTCTTAAACTGTCATTGAATATGAAAATCTGCTCCTGATGTGATAAAAAAAGTCGCACGCTACTTTTCAGCGACGCCTACGCATTCCAAAAGACGAACGAAGGCAGACATTCCGACGTCTTCAGAATTTGCACGCCGAACGGTATTAGCGTCCTCAAGATTATACGGGTCGAGTATGTCAGCCGGTGTTTCGAGCAGCTCAAGAACCACCTTGCGATTGCCACGTAAGTTGAACAAAAGAATATGTAAGAGTCGTTCATGGTTACGAAATACGTAAACAAAAGTACAAACCATATTCTGCCTTTATACGTATTAACGCAAGGTTGCTTCTCCCGAGAAATAATTCAAATTTTAACTTGCTTGTTTTTAACTTAAAGAAAGCTAAAAAGGTGCTTAGAAAAAAGAAGAAAACACGAGTTAGAGGTGAGTTCCAGCTTACATTTGTCCTCTGAATTTGAATGTAACAAGCATTTGACCCGAAGATGTCAACAGACGCGAGAAAAAACGAAAAACCAACCGCGGGGTGTGACGTCATAACCAGAGGTTGCAACTGCCTTGCGATTGCCGCTTCTGAGGGAACGAGTGTAGCGTTTTTGACTGCTCAGGTAAAGCTTGCGGAAGGCGTGGAAATGTTGACTTGTCTGTATAATACGTCACTGTTCCCTCCCCCCACCGAACGCGGCGGAAAGGAGGGACTTCAGCGCTATTTTGAAGGCGCTGTTGCGGCTACTTGGCGTATGTATATGAAATATAATTTTGATATTCGTGATCCTTGGAGCCAAATAAAGAAGCTTTAATTTTTTTCTCTAATACAGAACTGACTTCTGTTTCTCTTTAGTGTTTGTGTGTTAATTAAAGAGCCCTGAAAAGAAAAAAATGATTGTTTAACAGTCTGGTTCGGAAAACGCGTGTCAAAAAATTAATTTTACGCGAAGAAAAATTTTAAAGGGCAATATTGACGGCGCGAGATTTATTTTAAATTCTGCGCGCCAAGTCCATGACGTCACGGAATGGTCATACCTTTCCACCTCAACGGGATGGTCATACACTCTCTCCACCTCAACGTGATGGCCAAACCGATCCACCTCTCCTCCACGCGCCCGAATTGCCGAGAGAGAAAACAAGAGGAAAGGAGGTGACTACCGACTAAATCGCGTGTCGCGCGGTCAATATTACTCTAATTTTTTGTTCGCGTAAAATTAATTTTTTTTTACACGCGTGTCCCAACCATACTGTTTAAATATTTTTTTCAGGGGCTTTTTAATGGTTTTTACTAATTTGTTACCTGTTCATATTCCACAAACGAGTTCTTTCTTATTATTATTAGGGTGTACCTGCTTCGGCTTCCCCGCGGCGGGTTGTTCCAGTAAATAATAAATTAAGCTGAACGAGAAGAAGTTTAATCGGTTAACAGCTAATCCATTATAAACTGTGAAGATTTTTTGTTCATTATTCATTAAGTACAGCGTGTCCCCGAAACAAAATTAGTTTTCGCGCTTTCACCACAAAAATAAAGCACGCATCGCCTGACGCTCAGTCCCCACCCAAGTGTAGCGCTAGCCGTCAGGACCAGATGCGAGTTTCAGAGCTAACCGTTATCTATATTAAAAGTTATAGGAGATTTTTTGAAACTTTCAACGAGAAAATGGGGCGCGCTTTTGGTACCTGACGCCGTTCATGTCCTTTGTAGCGAATTCGTGAACTTCGTCGTCAACCATCTTCTCATAGAAAATTTCTGAAAATCTCTTATAGCGCCATAATAAGATCAGCTCTGAATCTTTGGCACATGGTTCGCACCGCTAGCGCTACGTTTTGAGCGGAGACTGAGTGTTTGCCGATCCGTAACTTATTTTTGCGGTGAAACACACACGAAAAAAAAACGCTAAAGCTTTATTTGGTGACAACTATGTACTTCTCAAATGCAACGCGAACGAAAGCGAAACAAATATCAGTTTCATACATCGTCTGATAATCCTACGATGAAATAGCGCCAAATTTAGGTACCACCAGGTCCAATTCGGAACAAATTAGAAATCGTCTGGTCTATATATCGTTCCAAATTGCGTATTACTGGGTGCGCGTCTACGTCTACCGTTACGCACGGTCTTAGCAGTACACGCCAACACACGTTTTAGAGCGCAGCTCTTAGGCGCTCGTTTCCGACTTTAGCGGCGTTCGGCGTCGGCGTAACTCGCGCGGTGCATGATGGGTAAATTTCCTCGCTACATTTAGCGGAAAAATTTCCCGCTAAATCTAGCGGAAAACTTTCCCCGTTAAATGTAGCAGGGAACATTTTCCGCTAAGTTTAGGGGAATTTTTCCGCTAAATTTAGTGGAAAATTTTCCGCTAAATTTAGCGGTAAATTTTTCCCCTAATTTAGCGGGAAAATTTTCCGCTAGATTTAGCGGGAAAAATTTCCCGCTACAATCTAGCGGAAAATTTTCCCCGCTAAATTTAGCGGAAAAATTTGCCGCTAAATTTAGCGGAAAAAGTTCCCCACATTTAGCGGAAAAATTTCCCCAAATTTAGTGGGAAAAATTCTCTGCTAGATCTAGCGGAAAAATTTCCCCGCCAAATTTGCGGAAAATTTTCCCCAAATGGGAGGCGAGCAGGAGAGGAGGAAAGGCCTATGACCCCTCTCCACACCTTCCCCTCCTCCTCAAGAGCTGAGCTCTAATTTGGCGTTAGAGGAGTTGTAAACGGCTTTCATTTTTTACAAACAAGCCCGTGTTTGCCCACACCGGCTGCGGGGGAACCGCGCGTGTGTGGAGAAACCAGATTCGCGCGAGGCGATGCTTCTGCGCATGCGCATTGCAGACAGCAGCGCCACCGCAGATGCGTGACGTCAGAGAGTTTAGTTGGTGTATACTATACGCTGACAGCTCAAGAAGTAGGGGCGTGGCGAAATCGATCTGCTCTCACTCTGTAGCCAATGAGATGGCGGCAATTAACCAACTAATGATCTCCGGAAGAAAAAAAAAACGCGAAGCGAGATGCGTGAATATAATTAGCCAGGCGTCGTGTTTCTTCAATTGTCTGTGACTATAGCTGACTCGCCATTAAACTTGGTGGTTCTTGCCTTTGACTATAGTTCATCGTAGGGTGAAACAAAAGATTAAAAATAATATTAACAAATTTAGATATAAAGCGCGACGGGATATAAAAGCAATCTTCGCAGGCTAAAGAAAAACTAAAGCGGTTCTGTATTTGAGAAAAAAAAAACACAATTAAATTGTCTTTAGTTGTCTTCGATCATTACGAATGTCAAAGCATTATATTCCAGATTGATGCGTCAAGGTAGCCACAACAGCACTTTTAAAATAGCGGTAAAGCGCCTCCCTCCCGGCGCGTTCGGTGGGAGGAGTTAATCATGACGTATTATACACAGATCTCTACGAGTTTGCGTGGTTTCCGGCAGGCCTTAATGAGCAGTCAACACGAAACCCGGAGGGCAGCTGAAGCCACTGGGAATTACGTCACACACAGCGTTTTTTTTTCGTTTTTTTATCGCGTTTTTTGATACATTTGGGTCAAAAGCTTGTGATATTCAAATTCACAGGACAAAAATACGCTAAAAATCACCTCTAACTCCTGTTTTTTTTTAAATTTTGTCTCAAGAACTTTTTTTAGCTTTTTTTTAAGTAAGACAAACGAAATATTCTGAGCAATATTTTGAAATAGCTAAGAAAATGATCAGGCTGCATATACGCGAGTATTTTGGCTGGTGTAAATAAAGCTACGTGATTTTGATAATTCATTTCATTTCGAATTCTGACAGAAGGCTCCAGGAACTCAGAAGCGGAACATCAAATTTTACGGATGGATTTGTAAATGTCATCGGGTGAGTGGTATCGCAAATGACCTAGTTGACTGTTCGGTCGCAATAAAATCTAATTTAGATCTCATTCTAACCGCGTGCACACTATATCAAACAGTATTATATGGTTCGAATGATTGGCTACCCAACTGGGCCAAAGATTCATTTATGGAAGGCACAATTGCACTTGATAGATTGTTATTCAATCTAGCCCCCGCCCCCTTCTTTCTAAAATAAGGTTACTGCAACATTTTTGATACCTTTCAGAAGCAACATGAAATGATGTTTCACATTATATTATTTTAAACAGAGCTTCCGAGTCTACACTGACCGGGGCTCTTTTCAGATGGCATTGCGTTCTCTATTGCGTTCAGTTCTGTTGCCTGCCCGTGCACTATTTCTTAAAAACGCGCGAACGAGTCGCGACCGTTTAAGCCAGGGGTCTCCAAACCGCAGCCCGCGGGCAGGACCCGCCCCTTCAGAAGTCTTACAAACGTCCTGCACCTCGCCGTGGTCTTTCCACTGAAGCCCGGCATGCGGCCTGCTTCCATCGGACCCGCTGCTAGCGGCGCGACGCGTTCTGAGATACATAAACTAAGATACCAGAAACAAACGAGGGAAACTGCGCCGTAACAGGGTCCTCTCGCAATGGTATCAATTGAACACTGTCATCACAAGCATTACCATTCTTAATCCCCCGCTTCATGTCCGTGTAAATGTGTGTTAAAATACCATCGTGTTCTCGTTTACATTGCGCTTTAGTGTCTCCTCTGTACTTTACTGTTGTATATTATTGTCAGCATTCCTTTTATCATTCTCATTAGTCTTTTGCGCTGCGCGAATGTGCCAAAGTTTTTAAACGCTTTGATTTATGCCTGGTGAGTTTTGTTTGTCGACAAATGTTGTGTATTATCAAACTTAGTGGAGTATTCAATTTTACTTTGACGTATACGTATTCGTCCACCTTGGGGTTTTTAATACTTACTCGAACTGTAATTTTTGTCTTCAAATGCTTATGTATGTTTATTTACTTAGTTTTTCTTCAATTGTAATTACTTTTTTCCGGCCCTCGAGATTGCGACACATAGCTAATCCGGCCCTTAAACAAAAACTTTGGAGACCTCTATTTAAGCGGAAGGAAAGTTTACTCGTCCTTGCTCTCTGCACAAAATCTTGGGATGATTTAAAACTATTCTCACAATTAAACAATATTGCAAGAAGAGATAAAGCCTTTTTACTCGCTTAAATTCGGGAACTCGGTTAGTGAACCCTCTCCAATTTGTACTGAGTTTGACATTGACCTCAGAAAGTGTGGCACGAAGAAATATAAGTGCAGGCGAGCTTCTTTGAAAGCCACATACTTGGGAACCCTGAGCAAGGGAGGAAAAACAACAAAAGTACGTGCTGCCTCTGCAACTGACGATGCCATCAGATGGTCGTGAACAACACGACGCGTCGCTCCACTTACGACGCACAACCCCATACCCTTTCTATACTTGCTGATACTCTCTCTTAGCTCTTGCTAACGTGAAGTAGAGTTTTGCTCGTGAATGTTAAAGGGCTATGCACACGGTGCAACTTTTTGGCGAGTCTAGTGTCGCGAAACCTTCGCTAAACAACGCCGCTTGAACGCGACCGAAAAAGACGTGAGCCTCCAAAAAGGTTGCGGCGCGCTTCTCACTTCTGGAGCAAGCTTTTACTGAAACCTCACCGAGGCCTGTCAAATTGACCCGAATTGATATCACCCGAAGGAGAAACGCGGACGTTGCCAAGGGCCGCTCGACATCGCTGTGACGACTTGCCTTCGAGGCGGAGCGAGTTTATGGAGGAGCCTGATTGTTGCCCGATCGGCCGTATCCGAGCCAAAGACGAAAAGAAAAAACAAACATGGCGGCCAGAGATAAGCGTAGAACCCCTCGCGTACGGCTGCGTATTTTCGGCACCGATTCGATGGCCAGGGGGGCGTGGCCAATGACGTCACGGACGTCAAAATAACGGCTTTTAATGTTAACATCTTTACGCCACAATAATATTTTCTGTTATTTTGTCGTCAACAACACGATTTATTTTGGATACCGCTGACTGCATTTTGAAATGTCGGTTGCTCGGCGAGTGTGTGTGGTCGGGTGCTCGGCGGTGTCCGATCTGGTGCGTGTTGTCGAGGTGCCGCCTGTGCTCGTCGCGTTCTCAGGAACATCAAAATAAGCTTCCTCCATTTTTGAAACTTCGTCCGGTGCCGTCCGTCACTCCTGTTGGAAATGAAGATTACGTGTACCCGAGGCGACAGAGCCCAGCCGCAGTAATTTTGTACGCATTTTTCTGTAGCTGCACCTGTGTGTAATACGACGGATTATCACCCTTGCACAGAGTAGCTGCCAAGACCGTGCAAGCGGCGAGCGAGTGCACCTCCGGAAAGGAAGTCCCATACCACTTTGTTCAACGAAAATTCGTCAACAACATTCGTTTTTGTTTTTCGTTTTTTTTAGTATCAATTGTAAAAAAGAAATGTCGTAAATATCGCCAAATTCCCCAACAAAACGAAATGTTCGAAAAGAAAAAAGAAGTAAACCTACATTGTATATCGACCCGCGACCGCTTGCGTATGAGGCAGGCATCTTACCGCTAAGCTACGCTACAGCTTCAGTAATCTAGTTTTGACAATTCGTTTTATACGAGACTTTCGGACAGCACTTAACGCGTGAGTGGAGTACCGTCGGACAGCACTTGAACGCTCTGCAAAAGTGCCGTCGGACAGTACTCTAGTCACTACGAATCTTCTTTTGCAACAGTAGTGACCGACGGCACCGGGCGAACGAAATTGGAAAACGCTGTTTCTGGATGTCGGGCACAGGTGGCACGTCGACACACACCAGCGAGGACATTGCCGAGTACCCGAGTGTACCCGACCACGCACACACTCGCCGACCGACCGACGTTTCAAAATGCAGTAGGCGGCATTCTAAAATAAAACGTGTTTACGTCAAAGGAACACTAAATAGAATTTGGACGTCCGTAACGTCATTGGCCGCGCCTCCTGGACCTCACATCGGTGTCGAAAATACGCACCCTTTGCGTACGGGCGGTATGGGTATAGGGGCAGTACGGGTTGGTGGCGCGGTGTAGGTTCCCCAGTAGTCACGGCGAGTGCAAGCACTGCATGTAAACGTGATGGCTGGGGACAACTTATCTTTTAGCGGTGCAAACATTTTGGAAATACTTGGAGATCGTCCGTTTCTTCTTTGATGTTCGCGATCTTTTCCCCGGTTTAGCAAGCCTATACTTCGTTTCAGCTTCCGTCCGAGCGCAGCCAAAGCTACGTGTGGCCGGAGCCAATCACACGCCGGCAACAGGCCACGCGATCTCGCCTGCACTTTTGTATCACTCCGCTTCGCCGCTGGTCGTCAGCGCCGCCCGCGCTCGCCGAGTATTTCGTCTGCTACGGGTGTATCAACGGTATCGTCTGCTACAGGCTTAAAACGTGCCCTTTCACGTTCTGAAATTTAGTCATAGGGGATGTCAGTACGTAGGCTGGCCGCTGGCGTCTGTGTCCGAGCTTTCGATCCTGTTCGGCATTTCGGCATAGTTTCGAGATGTAAGTACACATTGCAAGGTGCCCGATGACCCGACCGTTGATGTTTCCTTGTATTGTTTGGATATACCGGGGCTCGAGGCGCAGGCTTTTCCACCAGCTTCTCGGCGTTCAACGTGATCGGCAGGTAAAGGGGTGCCCTGATTTCGCCGCGTATCAGTGAATTGTAGTGGCCCGGACGCTTTTCTTGTTTACAACGCATTCGCGGTACGACGCGGCCGGAGTCTCCTGCCGAATTTGAAAGTAGACATTCATCACGACCTTTCGCGCCTGACGCCCAAACGTGCCTTTGCGAAAGGACGTTTTGAAACGACTCGGTGAGGAAAGCAGCGAAGCACATGATTCGGCCATTACGGGAACAAAATCACACAGAAAAACCGAGCGAGCGCTGCAGCAGTGTTGCCAGCGGATGTACGTGTTTTCACCAAACCACATGCATTGACATATATTAATAAAAACATAAACTTCCGATAATTCATTCCTTTAGTTGCAAATCATTCTCAGCAGTACACATCTGGAATATTGTGCAACGTTAACGCACTAAAACAGCTATTTAAAAAAAAGATATATATATACTTTTGCAGACTACTTTATGGTGCGTAGGAATGCTCTTCTCGAAGTGGCGAACCGTTCCCCGGCCTTTGGCTGCGCTCGGACGGAAGCTGAAACGAAGATTAGTAAACTAAGTGAGCCGAATCCGACGAAGTTTCTCGAGTGGTATTAATAAAGCAGACTGTCTCTTCACACTATGCGTACTTCATATAATTTTGATGCAAAACGCTCGATATTCCCGGTGCAGAAGACAAGGTTTGGCGAAATTGTCGTGAATCAATACATCACAGATTTCGCGCGTCATACTCAACGAGTGAGCAGTCCGATTGCGTGAAACCTCCGTTTTGCTATACCGTTGCGCGTTAAAAAGGTGCATCATGCGAATAAACCTTTTAGTACCTATAACAACGTCTACGACATCGTCATTTGTTGATATATTTTGTCCTCATAGTGTATGAATGTGTTTCTAATCTCATCAATACAGGGCATTCTGCGTGTGGGACAACTACACGCCGGAACTTATAAGTGCCTGCGAAAGCTTCGAGTGCTCCCAGGGACGTGGCGGTGCCGATTATCTTTTAGGTAATGCAAATTAACTCGTCGGTTTTAACGTGAAACGTTCTTTGGATAGTTGCTCCTGATATCGTGAAGCCCTGGCCTGAGACTTCGCACGACTTCAGTTTCCCCGCTAAATTTAGAGTGAAAATTAACGTCAGGTGACCTTAACGCCGCTTCAGTTTTTCCGCTAAATTTAACGGGGAAAATGATGATGTCACGTGAATTCATGGCACGTTACCTATGCACAAATTCAGTTTCCCGCTCAACTTAGCGGAAAGCTTTACGTCACGTGACATGATGTCAGATGGCCTATACCCAAATTCTGTTTCCCCGCTACATTTAGCTGTAACTTTGACGTCACGTGACTTACAAATATATTCAGTTTACCCGCTAAATTTCGCGGGAGAATGGACGCCACGTGAGCTTAACACCAATTCAATTTCCCCTCTACATTTAGCTGGAAAAATGGTGTCACATGACTTCGTGTCACGTGATTTACGCAAATTCAGTGCCCCCGCTAGATTTAGCTTGAAAATTGACGTCACGTGACCTGATCTCACGTGATGCTAGAACTATAGTTGATTAATGTAGAAGTTCGAGCTACTTGGCATGCAGACATAATTGAAAAAAAAATACCGCAAAGCCGAGGACAAAGTGAAAGATAACCGACAGGACACAGTGCTGACTCTCAACTGCATATTTATTCATGTTAGCATCCAGTATAAATAGCAAACATGCCATGCAAAATAAATCGAGGAAAAACACAAAAATTGCATATCCCGTGTTCAATACAACACCGTCCCTGGTTCGCCCTCCTCGTTCCAAGCGCTGCCGCTCTTTATCTGAAACCAGGGGAGGCGGGGCGCTAAGACGATATGGTCCCAGTCTCGCGATATCACGAGATTCTATAATTTCACGTGTGACTCTGTCTTTATTTTTACAAAACACTTGGCATTTGTCGAAGACTGGCATGCAACCACAGTCTCTGCAGTGCACCCCGAGGAGGACCGACACAACTTTAAAAAGTTATATCGGTGTCCTCTGAGCCAATCGTTGACGCATCTTCTTGTTTCACCAACATAACGACGGCCCCAAGATAATGGTATACGAAATAGAACACTCCCGGCACACAAGCCACGAATTGATCTTGGTTTTTTTAGTGCACCGGATCTTATTTTTAACATCTGAATTAACTTTTTTGCAGAGCCCAGACAGCTTTTTTTGGTGCTGAGAACAACGCCTCAACACCCACGCAACTTCCCACTTTCTTCAGGTTATGTGAGATGCCAGGCAGGTATATGGTTCAACAGTGGCATTTTTGTTTACTTGTCTAGCCTTTAAAGGGGAGTTCCTACGCCTTCTCTTTAGTAAGGTCTCAGCCACTGCAGTTAGTAGGTACGACAGATAGCCAGCAGTCCGGAGTCTAAAAGATTGTTTATTAAAACTTATATCAACCTGGTGTGAGCAAGACTTGTCCAGTGCATTATAGAAATACAAGTTAACTATCCCTCTTTTTACTAGTTTAGAGTGCGCCAATAAAAATGGCAAAAGTTTATTTTTTTATTTTTTGCTTCTTGGTTTAAGAAAGTGACGAGAGATGTCTAAAACACTTAATGGAGCTATTTACGGGCAGCTCGTGAGTCAAAATGAGTGGTTCAAGGCTCTCACTAAAAGTAGTGAAAACGGACGAAACCTCAGCTCTAAAGGCCTCCTCGTTACAATAAAATAATACTAGATAATCATCCACGAACCTAACAATTACTGCAACCTTAGAACTTTCTAGTTTTTTAGACGGGACTCTATCATAAAACGCGTAATAGATGTCGCTAGGCACAGGGGCTATACGCGACCCTATGCATAGACTATTCTTTTGGGTAAACCCCTTTTCATTCCATAAAACACGAGATAGTTGTCGCTCAGAACAGGGGCGATACACGACGCTATGAAAACACCATTCTTTTGGACAAACACCTTTTCATTTCATTTTTCAATTTTTTTTAACGCTCCATTTTTTGGATAAACATTTTTTCATTCCATTTTTCCATTTTTCTTACCCTTCCATTCTTTGGATAAACACCTTTTCATTCCACATTTTTATTATGAAATGAAAATGAGTTTATCCAAAACAATGGTGTGTGCTTAAGGTCATGTATAGCCCCTCTAATGAGCGACATCTGTCTCGCGTTTTACGGTAAAGTCCTGTCTAAAAAACTAGAAAGGTCTAAAGTTGCAAGCACTTTTAGGTTCGTGGATGATTATCTAGTATTATTTGATTGTAACGAGGAAGCCTTTGGAGCCAAGGTGTCGCACGTTTGGACTACTTTTAGCCAGAGCCTTGAACCACTCATTATGACTCACGAGCTGCCCGTAAACAGCTTCATTAGGTTTTTAGACGTCTGTCTTTACTTTCTTGATACTCACACGTGTTGGGTATATGAACCAAGAACCAACAAACCACTTTTGCCGTTCTCATTGGCGCACTCTAAACTAGTAAACAGAGGGATATGTTAACCTGTGTTTCCAGAATGCACTGGACAAGTCTTGCTCACACCATGGTTGATATAAGTTTCATTAAACAACCTTTTAGACTCCGGACCGCTGGCTATCCGTCGTACCTACTAACTGCAGTGGCAGAGACCTTACAAAAAAAGGTGTACTATCTCTACCTTGAAGGATAAACAAATGAACAAAAATGTTACTGTTGTACCGTACCTTCACTGTATCTCACATAACTTGAAGAAAATGGGAGGTCGCGTGAGTGTTGAGGTGGTGTTCTTAGCACCAAACAAGCTGGCCGGGCTCTGCAGAAATGTTAATTCAGATGTTAAAAATAAGGTCGGGTGCACTAAAAAACACCCAAATCAATTCGTGGCTTGCGGCTCGATCGTTATGTCTTGTCAAACAAGAAGTTTCGTACACGATTGGCTCCGAGGACACCGATATAACGATTTTAAAGTTGTGTCCGGTCACCTCGGGGTGCACTGCGGAGATTGCGGTTGCATCCCAGTCCTCGACAAATTCCAAATAATTAAAAAAAAAAAAACAGAATCGTGCGGGAAGTTATAGAAGCTCGTGACATCGCGAGACTGGGACAAGATTGTTTAGCGCCCCGTCCTTCCTGGTTTCAGATAGAAAGCGGCAGTACTTGGAGCGAGGAGGGCAAACCAGTGACGGTGTTGTATTGAACACGTTATATGCATTTTTTGTGTGTTTTTCTCTCAATTTATTTGGTGTGGCATGTTTGCTATTTATACTGGATGCTAACTTAAATAAGTCTTCAGTTAAGAGTCAGCGCTGTGTCCTTTCGGTTTCCTTTTACTACGTCCTCGTCTTTGTGCTGTATTTTTTAAATTATGGATGCTAGAACGTTTTGCGTATGTAACAAAATGCCTAGCAATTTGCCATACCATTTTTTTAACAATAAAACTTTATGGGAGCAGTTCTTAGACAAAGAGTGAGAGAAAGAGTGAGAGGCGGATACGATTTTTTATATAGTTATTTTACGTAAAATTGCAATTGTTCTTACTAGCCAAACATAACAACGCCACTACTCGCCGCCAAAAAAAAAATCCCTTTGGCGACCAGAATTAGTCTTAGCAGCGCTTGTTGTTTAGCAACATGAGTGTCTTCAGTTGCTGTATAAAATTGAATGTATTTGGCTTCTCTTCGAGCTCTACTGTTGAATGGTAAACTTGGTCTATGATGATTGACAGTTCAAAAAACGCCGGCGAGTCCCGAGCCTAATATATTCTCCCTACAGCCAATGAAATTGCGAGAAAAATATTAACATAATAGTCCACGCCTTACGTTTCTTCAGCTGTCCGCGACTATGGTGTGTGGTCACGAGTTCAATCAATGGTGTTTATTATAATCAATTCACATTACAGTTTACTGAAGGCGTGCCTTTCTAGTAGATACTTAAAGTAATATTGAGAGTATTTGTTGTTAAGAAAGTGTTAATGCAGGAATGCAATTTTTCAGATTTTTTGTGTAAAAATATTTTGGCTATGAAATATTACCAGTCAAATATTTTTAAAGCGATCTACACGCTGCAAGGCGTGTCACATTGTGAGATCAGGTTACGGGAGCTTTGTTATGTCGACTATTTCTTAACACACCTCATGGTCATACGGCATTTCCGCGAGGAAAATAGCTAACCAACTCACGAATGAACTTGATTTTAAGTATGTGCTTTAGAGGTCTGAAATTAGAAGCCGATGTTTCGTAAAGTTACATATATAGATCCTTTAGGGACTCGAAACAGCCAAACAACACTTAAAGTGTAATATATCATTGTTTGTGATTTTTGTTGCAGTCGATCGCGAGGTTCCACAACCCTACGTCGCAGTTCACATGTCTTACTCCGGCGGTCCCCTTTCTACCATCGAGGTAAGAGAGGATTTAAGATTCTAAAACAACGAATAAACAAATATATACTTCCATCGAAAATCTCGAAAACATAGTATAGTGTCAGGTATATGGGCCGTTTTGTACTGTCAAAGTGCCCTTACGATGCTTACACATATTTGTGTTATCATAGTCTCTAAGAGTTTATTTAATCTATATGCATAAGCTCTGCGTAGACCTTAGTCTGTATATTTAGTAATATATAGACGTCACAGACCCCGTAAGCATATGGACACGAATCTAAAAGAAAACGCTCTTGCATAATGTGTGCATGATATTTTCGGTCTTTTTTTTAGTAACATAACTCGTGAAACTAAAGCGTGTACTTAATTCAATCATCTATGTATTAAGTCGTGTTCATCCTTGAAAACTAAATTTACTAATGCGTTAAACCTAATGATGCTGCAATGAGTTTTTGACAACTAGGAAAAAGCGGGTAAAAAAGGTTGATAAAAAGTTTTACGGTCAGACTATGAACAAACAGACAAACTAAGTGGCATGTAGACGTGTTGTTTATTGCGCCTGTAGTTTTAAGTCTGCCTTCTGCCAGACTTTATCTCAGAAATAGCCAAAATGAAGATGCTCTCTTGATTTATTTTAGTTTTACCTCGCTAATGTATGTTGATAAACGGAGATAGCCGCGTTTATTTAACGTATTATCACATATTTAAATATCTTAGGAATTTCTGACTCTTAATTTTATTATCGGTCCAGTTTATGTTTTTTATATTGTTTTGAAGGAATATATGTGGAGAGTCTATTTGAAATCGACCGCGTAAAACTACCGTAATTTCAGCGATGTTTAAATGCTCAGTTTTACGCGGTGCGGGTCATCTAAAGGTGCAGACTGTATAATCGTCTGTTTTTCAAAGTGGGTCTTTATGACTTGACGTGACAGAATTTATAGATGACATATTATGTTAATACAAAATTTTGCATGAAGCACCTTTTTGAGCTAATAAAGCAGACATTTGTCAAGGTGTGCTGTGTGGGAGAAATCGTTTTAAAGGTCGGACTATGCATCAGGTGCAGGATATATGCACAGGGTGCGGACTTACAGGAAAAGCTTTGTTTATTCAGCCGAAATTTACCCTTGCTGATTATGCACAGGGTTCTAGCTGTAATCTGGAAATTACGGTGCATGTAATATACCACAGTTGGGCGAGTCTTGTATGTGCCTGGCCTTGCCAGATGGGACAGATCGTGGTTTATGTAAGGTTAACCTCCTCCACCTCGCGAACTTCACAGGTAATGGAAGCTCAACAAGTGGCCAGCGTCTTTCAGCAAGTCATCCTGACTCTTGCGGCGGCCGAAAGTGAATTCAAGTTCGAACACCGGCACCTGAACCTGGACAACGTCCTCGTTAAGAGAACGTTTAGGGACATTCTCACTTGGCGAATCAAGGACAGAGTTTTCACTGTGGACAACTTTGGAATGAACGCCTGCATCACCAATCTCGGAGCCTCCAGGCTCCAACTAGGTGAGGCGTGCAAGAAGTCTTGTACGTAACGTGTAACCTGTACTATAGTTAATTTTTTCGTAAATAAATACCGACATAGTCACTTTTTAAAGGGCCACTGACAACCCCAAGATGGATTTGTTTTTTACCGTCTCAAAAACTTCGAAAGTGCGTAGTGAAAAAAAAAAAAAAAAAGAAATCATCGCGTAAAACAAGGTTTGGCGCACGAAAGAGTCCGACAAAGTTTTGTGTCCTCCTCCCCAATCTGAGCTCCTCCTCGCTTCTCTTTTTGGTGACGTAATTGGCGAAGGCATTTTTGAAAACGTTAAGAGGTGTCACAAGTTGTACGTGTAATAATTATTATTGTCATTCGTAAAATACTTTTTTTTTTACGACAACTGTAGAGGCACCACAATGCGGACTTCGAAAAACAAAAATCAGAGACCGAAAGTCTTAATGACAAAACATAGGCCGACTCCTAGCTTTTTCTTCGTGCTCTGAACATGGCGGCACCCGGCGATTGTGCTGAGGGCGTTGAGAGTGGTGCGCAGGACGGGGAACTTGAAAACGACTCGGACAAGCTTCTTCTTTTTTCTTTTTTTCTTGGGGGGGGGGGGGGGGCTGAATCTTTTTTGGATAACCTTGCATGAAGCACCCTTGCGACATCGTCCCTCACGTCGCTTACCTAGGACTGCAACACGTCGCTTTTCTCCCTGCCTTTTAAAAAAATCGTTTTATACCGACTAACACTGCTAGAAAAAGGCACTTTAAAGTGAAGCGTCGTTTGCACGCGAAGAGAGATCTCGCGAAATACTCTCCTGGTTCGCAGGGTTGTGCCTGCGCGTGCTCATGAACGATGCGCGGGAAAGAAAGAAAGTTAAATGACACTTCTTGTTTGAAGTCATCCAAAAAGTCAATGAGTGCACCCTTTCGCTAACTACGTCAAAGATTCGGCCGTTTATTTCAAATCAAGCTTTCTAAAAAATTTTTTTCTTCATATACGTCGTTCTCAAGATTGATATCTTTAGGGCGAACCCTAGAAATTATTTTCAGTCGTTTCCAGTAACAATAAAAAAAATATCGATGCTGGGGTTGTCATTGGCCCTGTAAGTGAAGGAGCGAGTAACGTATTTTCGCCACTTTTTGTTGAAGTAACAAGCAACTGTGTTAAGTAACTTCTGAAGTTGAACGTGTACGATACAAGTACCCAACCTATAATTCTCACCCCAACTCGCGCCTGTAATTTCATCACCGAGAAAACGCTCATAAACTACAAAAATATGCGCACGATGCATACGAGTATAGAGCCAGCCTTATCAATACGAACGGTGTAAAAAACAAGGAAGCATTAACGACGACAAGTCTTGGAAGCGGCTATACTGCTGCATACAAACGACACATTCAAAGTAACGTGAAAAGTACGCTTTACTCTCAAGTTGAGGTAAGACGTGTCTTTTAATTTGCAGGAAAGAGTAACGTAATTAGTTACAATTTCAGTGAGTAAGGAGGTACGGTATTTAGTTACTCGATTTCAGTAACGTGTACATGATGTTAATTCCATTAATGCAAAGGTGCAGCGAGCTGGACAAAATTAGCGATAATAATTCTTGGAGAAGAGGAACAAGGGAGGGCAAAGGACAAACACAGATCTATAAACACAACTACGTGACTGGTGCTCAACTGAAAAAAAAAAAAAAACATAGTCTGGGGCTGGTATCGAACCAGGGACCTCTGCATTTTCAGTGCAGCGCTCTACCGACTGAGCTGACCAGGAGTCAAACATTACTAGAACAAAGGGTTTTTGCAGCTGCCACCAGTCTGACACCAACAAGGGTGAACGCCTACATTTTAAGGTTTTGATGTTAATGCAATTAATGCATAGATGCAGCGAGCTGGACAAGAATAACGACAATAATCCTTGGAGAAGGGGAACTAGGGTTCCCCTTCTCCAGGCTCATAGGTTGGAGAAGGAAAACAAAGGGATCCCTTTCTTCAGCCTACGAGCCCGGTATAGTAATCGTGACCTCCTTCTTCCAGTGTGGAAGCTCGCGTTAAGAATTCCAGAAATTCCTTTCACAAGCAAAAACAGAATCGAAGCTACACCTTCAAATTTGAGAAATAAAAATAAAAGCTGACTATAAGAACACACCCCTGATACAAATTTCGGCTCGCCAAGTGCGGTTCTAAAATGTTCGACTTATTTTATGGCGATCGAAGGGTATAGATCGCTTTTCAAGTCATCTTATTGTAGTGCTTTGATACACATATTTTAAAACTGAAATAAAAGAAGAAAAAAGAAGAAGAAAGGGAGACGATTTTTTAAAACGTTTTTGTCCTCCTCAGGCCTAGAATGAACCATGCCGTTACAAAACGAGTTCACCTTCTTTCTTTTCATTCCGTATAAACTCTCTCAGACGTTGTAAGTTAAATATTCCATGCTGATCATCGATGTATGTATGCAACCGCCTCTGTTCTGACTTACAGGTGTAAGTCGCAACATACTTTGAATTAAAAAAAAAAACTTAGAATCTTAAGTTGTTATTGACTATTTATGTTTTGAAGAAGTACAAGATCGAATTGTGTTCACCGCCGGAGAAGAAAACAAACAAAAACAAACACTAGGAAGGTTTAACGCGTTTGACATTCTCCTCATTTGATTACTGACGACTCCTTGCATCTTAAAAAAAACAATGACACCCCCATACTTTTTTTTTTGCCAGGCAATTTAATAAGGTGTCAGGAGGCTACCGAATTAATATTTTCCTGCAGAATCCCGTATATTTTCAATAAAGCCAAAAATCTCAACTGCTCTCAAACCGAAACCGAGGAGGAGGGAGAAAACTAGAGGAGAGAGTTGCCGGAAGTCACGTGGCCGCACCCGACGGCGTTTCTTTTTCTTTTTTTTTTTCGCCGCTTTCCAGGCAGTGCGAGGCAGACGACGACGTTGCATGCACCATTTCTCGCGCGAGCGTTTCGCATTTATATCCGTTCCGATCCCAGTCTTGTGACTGAAGATAGATTTGCCGGTACCGCGAACCACAGTTCCGAAGTAGAAATCCCACGTTAGTCGCAACGTCGGTCCGTTGTGTCAATACGTCACCACATTGAGAATGATGTAGTGCGTGTACTTTCTCTGATCTGTGTAACATTAGTTTTCAAACAATGTATCTGCAGCTTCTTGGAATTACAAAAAATGGGGTTCATATTCTTTTCTATTTTTATTAATGAATGGGTGCCTTAGACGACCCGCGACTTAGATTATATTAGTACGTCTGTCTGAACAAGACCTGACTATGGAGAAGAGGGTTAGCGCGACTCAAGCCTAACAGTCCTCGACGGGCGGTTTTCAGGACAAAGAAAAAAACTAATTTAAGCCGCAGATTGTGTTTTGAGTAGCTGAGCTATCATATGTCAAGTACAAATAAAAACTTCGGCGGGCATAAGTGCCCAGTCAGTGTCCCTTTAAACAAAACAAAAATTACGCATTACTTATTTTTGTTGAAACATCACAGCAGACGGAAGCACCCTATTCAGCAATCCTGGAGTTCTTTGGCAAGATGAAAATAACAATAAAAAATTGACAGAAATACATACGAAGATTCGACGTGATATCAAGTAAGTTTGGGTGATTTGTTTTAAAATTCAACGTGAAAAAGTTACTCAAGTGTAAACTGACTTTCACTTGAAATAAAGAGAATCTCGCGTTCTTTAGGTAGTTGGCGTGCCGGTGAAAAACTTTCCTGGTCCGAATTTTAATCCCGGAACCTTTCCTAGTCTAGCGCAGCGCTCTACCAAGTGAGCTAACCAGGTGTTAGCCGTCAGTAAAATAAGTGTATTTTAACAATTGTCGCTAGTCATACTCGTACACACCCCAAATATTTACTCTGCTGATGGTTAACTTCTGGTTAGCTCACTTGTTATCAATTTGTCCATTCGCATTCAATCACGCCTTATAATATATTGCTTTTATTACCAAGATAGCAAGATTACGTTCCTTGGAACACTTTCCTCTTCACTTTCGCGCCGTGATTTACTTGTATATTTAGTCATAGCAGCCTGACACTTTACGGTTTTCGAAAACATATTTTGTATGGCTGTTCTTCGTAACTTTTTGGAGCTGTTGGGTTTCAAGTGTGAGGCAATCTGTAGCGTATTCTGGCGACACACGGGCTTTCCCATGTTGCTTTATGCTCATAGCCATGCCTTTAAAATATATATGTTCTACACAGCACTTTAAGAGAGGCAATCCTAGACCAACTGAAATCGAATTTTTCTCTCTCTTGGTTTCAGGGACGATTGGGACGTCCATTGTCCCAGGACAAACATATTGTTCGCCAACTACATCGCCGAGGAACTATTTCAGAAGCACGAAGCGTGCATTGTCTACATTTTGACGGGCAGGGACAAAGAAACCTGGGACAGGTTCAAGTTATGGAAAGATCAACTTCCCTGGTTTCCATCCGTCACCGATTTCGTAGAAATGGTCTTCGTCGAACCGGATGCGGAAGCGAAACGTTCCGTTCCTCATTTGGCGTACTCTGTACTTAAGAAGACGTTGCAGTCATTTCAGAATGCGAACTAAATTACCGCAGCAGTATGGCAAATAAGCATGGACCTCGGGAATAAAGTATAATATGATCATGAATTTATTGAACCGCTAAATCGGTCTTTCAGTGTTGAATGAATGCAAGCGTGAAATCCGTCAAAAGAATGAGTGACTGTAGTAAAACGTTTTACTGCCCATTCTGACAGTATGTTTGCATTTCAATGTGCAGTGAAACTCTGGGACTGCATTCAGTGAATTTAAACATCCTCTCAAGTGGCTCTGCGGATTTGCCACGGTGTCGTTTCGGCACTGAACAATTGGTCACGATGACATAAAAATAGACATGTAGGCCTTTACTCGTGATAGTAGCTAGAGGAAAAAATAGTACAAAGCGGCCAGGAAAGGCAGTGAAAATAGTTTGTAAAATTTGCCTGAATTGCCTAGTATGCAACCAATCATACAAAAATAAAAAAACGCACAATTGTTATTGTTTTGCTACTATGCCTTGTTGATTTATAAAGAGAAGCGTAGCAACTGTGCTCGAGCAAATCTTTGCTAATGGCGACTCCAGCAAACTCGACGACACCTAGCGGCTAGAACAGAAACCCGTGGCGACAGGTTCGCTCTACGGCCTTCCCGAACGAATCAGATATTCACAGCGCTTGGCGGTCAAAAGACGAAGCAGTGAAAGCAGGTTCAAGGATACGTGATGCAAATCGCAAACAGTCACTGAAAACGCATATATTACAAAACATGGCGTGTCTCGAGCATTATCTTATTCCTCCGCAGTCAATAAAATGATGGCATCAGTCAATATGGATGCCGAAGAACGAATCACAAAGTAAAAAAGAGTGATTATAACAACTTTGCCTTTCATAAGCTGTTGGGGGTTATGGTTAATCGCTGGAGGTGCAGTTCAAAACAGTCACACGACAGCAGAAAGTTTTTTACGACTGCGCCGTTGTTAAAATTCAATTTCATGTTGCTGCGTATTTATATCACACAGTGTACAGCTAACCACTTGTATTGCTATATTAATTAATCACAAGGCCTTTCTAAAATTTGTTAATTCTAAACTATGATCCATTTTGTCGTGCCTTTACAAAGGGCGAAGTTAAGCTTTGTCTCGCTGTCTTTAAATTTTACAGCCATGGTGTATATGACTCTTTGGTCAGGTTTTTTCGTGTACGTCGTGAGAAAACCATCGCGCGTGCCTTATCACCGTTCGCGCGCGCCTTATCATCTGTCATGTGGTTTTGACACTTGTTTCAATAAGCTGCGAAACAAGTGTCAAAACCACGTGATAGATAAGTACGTAGTGCTCCCCGCATGCGTTTCTCGGTAAAGATTGCGGTTGCATAAGCTGGCGTTGCCACGGCAGCGTACAAAGTCTTTTATATAAAAAGTTTTGGTGTAGTGCATTTACTTTTCTTTCGTGAATCATTTGGTATAGACCCTCTTGCTCGTTTACTAACATGAACTGCCGCTTGCGTCCCAAGCGATTTCCGGTCTCACCATCTTTGCAAGCCTGTTGAGCTTGCTCATATGTCACCAGTGCTATACCGCATCAATGCTACACGGACAACAAGGTTGGAGATTTAACGACGGCCTTCGGCTGTACAATATTACATCTTGGAGGCGGCAAGTTGGTTAACAAGAATACTCGAAACACTTTACCAGACCTCGCACTCCTTCGTTCTTTTGGCGTTCACCTGGAGAATTTGTGGTTAAACGTTTCATCTACATTTCAAGCAGCGGTGTTAAGGTGGCCTTTGTTAATTTTTTTAATAAACTGAAAGTTCTCTGGGACGTCAAGGACTGGAGCACCACCTGTTGGTGTTTGCCATAAAAATGGTCTATCGTGCAGTGTGCAATTGCTGCAAGTGATACCACAGCTTCGTTGTGAGACCACCTTTGCCGCTGCTTCACTGGAGCCTTAATTTTTTTCTTCAGCAGGCTGATTTTTTTTTTACATTTCATTCAATTAGTACCGTTATTGTGGTCTCCAATCTGGCAATATCGTGTAGAGTATAGCAATCCGAAATGTTTAAACGGAAAAACTGCGAAAGTGCAGGCGAGCTGGTGAAATATTACCTTGTTGTTAAACACTCCGAGACTGCAAAAAATCTCCGTAACAAATCACACAAAAAATTAAGGGCAGGTTGCCAGATAATTAAGGAAAAGATCCATTATGAATGCTCCTCCATGACCAAAGTACAAGATGAACCTAGAGTCCCTCTTTTCGTTTCCCTTGTTTTCTATCGATCTGATCCGAACTGATTATTAAGTGGACGGCAAGGAACATCTTTATTAACTACTTTTATCCGGCCCAACAAGCGTGTCTCCGGACGAAGAGTACACAGAAGCTATACCAAGCATCGTCTAAAAAAAGAAAACGCCAAACACAATTTTTTTGTTGTTTTTCACGGGCTCAACCCCAACTTGGATCGCACGAAGTCTTCGACGGAGCGGTAGTCCGGTAGACTGAGGCGCCAGTTGTGGATCTCTGTCCAGGCCTCGACTTCCATCAGGTCCGTGACACGGAGGAACTTCTCCTGGTACGCCTGGTACAGTTGGTCCGTGAGGTGCGCAAGGCAAGCCACGTTGGTCCTAGGGTGGTAACCGGACCAGTTTCCCCTGCGGCGTAGAAGGTTGGTTCAAACCTTGTGATGATGAAGTTTGCAGACTGTGTGAAAGAAAGCACTGTCAATGCTGGGGTACGAGCGGAGCGCTGCGTGAAGTCGAGTCTCGAGCACTCGCGCTCCACAGACTTGGCAGGTTCTTTTTCACAATGTCTTAATTAGGGCACTCTTTCAATACGAGTATATGACTCGCACGCAGTGTTGGCGGTAACACGTTACAAGTAACAGCGTTACCAGTAATACGCCAGTTTATTCTGTAAAGTAGTAACGTACTCGTTATATTTTCATAACAAGAACGGATAACGTACTTACGTATGCATTGTGGGTAATGGGTAAAGTTACGTCTTTTTACACCAGTTACATCAGGGTTATATCAGCTTTTAGAAGTTATAATTTAGAGTTTAATGATTATTAACATATTCAATAAACCCTGATAATTAAAATAAATTTTATACCATGAGCTCACCCCTGCTGTGAACATCTAAGACTGGTGGCAACTGTTAAAAGGTTACTACAACGAAATTTCGCCACTTATTTCTTGGTCTATTCGTGTTCAAAAGAGCAGTATCATACCAGGCACACGGATCTCTTAAGAAAGACACGAAAAATGAATTTTAAAACGAATTAAACGATTAGCAGAGAGCACCTGGGGGATGTCGCTAAAGCTTCGTTTGTAATGCCTGTCTAGGAACCTTGACAGGTAGTGACGATGCCTGTCTCGCCTCCGGCCACCACGAGAGAAGAGGGAAAGGACGAGCTCCCCTCTCCCAGGGGCTCTCTTTGTGCGTCCCAGACGCCACTATTGTCCTTCTACAAGATTATAGGAACCGTGCGGATGTAATTCAAGCCCCGACCAGGGCGCCCCTTGCGGCAAACGGGTCCGTTGCATCGGGGAGCTTCTGCCAGTAGTTGTATCGGTTGTATGCTGTAGCGGTTAGCGCTGTAATTTCTGAGATGGCTATTCCGCACCAAGAAAGCCACAACAATTGCTGCGTGGTCGGCTGCAACAGTACGTACAAGGGCGAGCACGGCACGTAGTTCTACGGCTTCCCTTCGAAGCCGTACGAGGCGGAGTGCCGCGCGACCTGGGTGTGACTTGTGCGTCGATGCAGGTAAGTGGCGTTTCTTACCTTGCAGTTCACGTTTTGTTTTAAGCTGCTGACGAATAATGCAATTAACTTTTTTTCTATTCTAGCGACGATGGAACAGCATGGACACCTACGGCAAACTCTAAAATATGCAGCAAATACTTCACCGGAATCGAGAAGCAGAATGCGGTCGCCACCTAAGCCCACCCTCGGATGTTTCGCATCAGCCTACAGGAAGATAGTAGTGGGAATCGCGGAACGGCACGAAAACAATCGCCCAGTTATTGTCAAGCTGATTCAGAAAGTAATGAACGTACATAATTAGCGCAGTCCACTCTACGCCAACTAAGAAAGCTATCTTCTCTAATTACGCGAAGCTCGATGTTTTTTTTTGCGGGCGCGCTCAATTTTGTTTGCGGAGTACTGCGCGCCGTGACATCCACTTGTCCGTCGAAACGGACCTCCTTCACGTCGTACACGCGACCAGATTCATGAAAGAGTTTTCCCTTCGTCATATTGGCACCATGGAAGAAGCTTTCTGGAATTCGTAACCACCTTAAACCCCGTCGTAATCACCACGGGAACACTGTCCGTTGTGCTGCTCGTCGCCATTGCTTTCCCCCCGATGATTCTGCACCGGCTACCGAAGAAGCTTTCCGGATTCGTAATCGCCTTAAACCGCGGCGGGGACACTATCCGCTGTCCTGTCTGTCGCCATTAGTTCCCGATGATTCTGCACCGGCGGCACCGGTTACCGAAGAAACTTTCCGAATTCGTAACTGCCTTAAATCCCGTCGTAATCACCACGGGAACACTGTCCGCTGTGCTGTTCGTCGCCATTGCTCCCCGATGATTCTGCGCCGGCTACCGCTAGGTGGCGGCGAACAATAGGCGACCGCCGCTACGCGGCCGGCTCGCTCGCTTCCTATAGAAGATTAACATGTCACTCAAAGTGCGTACAAAAGCAGCTTTGGGATTAGTTGCGGTGGCCCGATCGCTGGCGTGCTTCGGCCGCTTCGGTGGCTGGAACCGCTAGGACATCCTGTTGACGTCAACCTCGCCGCAGCTTTGCTCCTCCCGAGACAATCTACGTCAGGACTGCGCCGGATGTTACGTTCTCTCCACTGGCTGTTCCCTGAACGCTTGAGAGGATGGGCCGTTTATACCGAAAAATACAGCCGTCAGGCTCGAAATACAAACGTGCGATTGTCATTTCCGAACATTGTGGATCATATTTTGCCTATTTCTGAACACGACGGGTATATTTCAAATTTCGTTGAAGTATCCCTCTAACATCCGTTTGCTCTACTGACTGCTAGACCATTCTTAGCTCAGTTGGCAGAGCGCTTCGCTGGTCTTGGACAGGTCCAGGGTTCGATACCCGGACCAGGATAATTTTTTTCAGTGGCCACCAATCCCCTATAGGGCGCGAGTTGCTCTCCATTTCAGCGGGAAGTCAATTTATTGTTACGTAAATGTTCTCTACCTTTGGGACTTCCCCTAAATTTTATATAGTCCCGGACCATACAATGTGAAAACAACATGGAGGTCTTTCGGTTGTCTCGCCTTTATCGAGAGCTTCTACCTTCGATAACACTTTGGGGGAGTCGCGAGAGCTTCGAATCTGCATATACAGCTAGAGCCCGATCAAATACAACGAGCCCATGCTTGAGGTCGGGCTTTGGAAGAGAAGCCCTGCCGTTGTCATCCTGGCATTGATTATAGCGAGCCGACCCTAGTGTATAAGGCAGGTGCTAGTAAGAAAGTCAGTTAGATGGTCGAATGAGAATGCACTCCCAGCGTACAAACCTCAATGGCCCCAAATACAACCCATGTGAGAGCACCCGAAGATGATATCGTTGTTTTTTTCTGAGTGCTACTTGGAAGGGAGCTGTGAAAGTATTTCAAGCAAGGTTCAGAGCAAAGACACAATTTTACAGAAGAGAATTTTTAATTGTAAGGTATGCGTTAAGGTCAGAGGGCTTACGGTGGAACATATTATCGATAGTTACATTTAGGTCACTGTTGTATTTTGTTTGCTCCGGTACTACTGTTTGTTTCGGTACGTTTGTCTCGCCAAGCACCAAAAACAAACGTTTGGAAATTTGTGTTTGTCCTTTGTCCCCCGTGTTCACTTTCTCCAGGTAATATTATCGCTGCAAAAAAGTGTCTTCAGATAAAACTACATGCAAACACACCTTACATTGTTTCTGTCTTAATTATCAGCGATGTGCAAGTTTGATACAGATGGCTCATGTGGAGTTTAAATGACCCTAGACGCAAACACGCTGTCAACAACACACGGTCATAAGAAATAACCTCAGCTTGAGTACAAGCAAACGCAGAAAATCAATCTTTTCAGTAAGATCTTGGGCATTACATATTGGAACGACAAGTCAGTATACACTTATGGCGCATTCACACTGGAAGCGGATCCGGTTCGCGAAGCGGTTGCGGATGCGGTTCGCGTGCGGTTCCATTCAGGCACACCGAGAGGCGGTCAACGGTTGGCGAGAGGCGGTTGGAGGTCTCTCGGCGATAACGCGTGGTCTTTTGAGAGTTCGGTTAGGCAACCCTGTTTTACAATTCAAAATCCACTTTATTCCACGATCCAAAGCCAAAAGTTTGCTATTTTTGCACTCGGAAAATTTTTCTTCGAGATGTTCGCACGCATCACGAGTTCAGGCAGCGAAAAAAGAGACATGGACCCGCAAAACTCGCCTGTGCTTCCCTCGACTGCGCCCACAAGCAAAGCCCACCTAGGCGCGCCTTGCTGACTCAGAACAGGATGCCCCCGACTTTTTCTTCGAAGTGGACCCTTCCCGCATGAATAGCTGACCCTGTTTTCCGGGAAAGAGGCCAGTGTCCTCCCTCGTTGTTTGCTCTTATCGTTTTCGAAGTTGTGAACGGTGGGGTGGACCGTGGTGTGGGAATGTGTTCGGTGCTAGCCGGTCGTGGCTTCGCTGGTGGCGGACTCTCCTCTCGTCTCTCGAACGTCGGTCGAGTCTACTGTTTGTTTGACATTAAGCTCAAATAAACGCCAGTATGGATTACCTCTGCATCGTCTGGTACGTACACTTTATTTCTTGAGTATATTTCGTTTATTTCTTTTGGTAGTAGTACTCGTTACGGGTCGAGCTAGCACAGGCCCGCTCCGCGGTATTGCGCTGGCTAAGCTTAATCAGGCTTACGACGTCTCTATCGGCCTTCGTGGTGGTCATGCACGGTGTCGAAAGCTTTCAATAGTTCACGCGACTATCTTATTGGGTACAAAAGCTAACATTTCGGTTGATCAGGGGCGGGTTCCGACGTTCTACGGGCAGAGACTAGCAAGGCAGTGAGCTTCGGGCTCTGGCACCCGGAATAATAAACAAACTCTTACCCGAACCAAATCACCGGTGCGAAGCCCACTAAGATTACAAGCTCAAACCTTTTCGCGGCGGATTCTAAGTGCCGGACGTGGAACATCGCGTTTCTCTGATGATATGTCTGCTGTAACGCTAAGACTACAGCGCCTACGCCTCGCCAGCGTCGCCAGCGACAGGTGCCATCTTGTTCTGAAAGACACCGACGTCACGTCAGCGTCGCGTTCCGATTGGTTGCCGCTTTGCGGTTCGGCAGAAAGCGGTTGGGGAGAAATCGGTCCCGAAGCGGTTGGCAAAAACGCGCTCAAACTCGCTCGATCTCAGCCGCTTTGCGGTTGAGGGGCGTGCTTACCTCGCTTCGCGAACGCGGATCCGCTTCCACGGTGTGAACCCGCTGCCATTACGCCCGATATGTCTTCCGTGAAAACGAGCCAACGAGCAAAACCTTTACAGCAAAGTCCCCTCAGAGATAAAGCTTACCTTGTCAGGTTTCCGATTTCGTTGTAGATCGAGTACACGTTCGAATGCCTTGATTCGCAGGGGCGGCCATGGAGAAGATTCGAGAAGATAACCTGACCAGCTGCAGAGAGCATCAACGTTAAACTCTCTATTAAATTCTTCCTTCTAATCGATACAGGTTGCGCCGCACACTTATGGCAAACTGGTTTGGATTACTTACTTTAGATAAATTGTCCGTAAACATGGGGATAACAAAGGGCAATCGACGCTTTGGTCATATCACGTCGCGTTGTTATTCGAACTTAAGTCACCGAATCCTTGAAAGATAGCACCATTGCATTCCCTGCTTTCTAGCCGGACATAAAGAGATACCAATATACATACAACAAAACCTCTCAATGTGAATGGCGGATTGCTCCTCGTTTGCCATGGCATTCGCCATGTCGGTCCATTCAAATTTTCGAAGTTTCAAAAAGGTCGTTCTGGACCAGTCGCTCCAAGACCACTACAGAGCACCATCGGACTAAAACGTTCCTCGCCGCTATAAGCGTCTTTGGCACATGTGCATGCAATCATCTAATCAATCACGCTTATCTCAGCAGATCTCTTACAATAGTATTGTTGATATTGCGTATTTCGAGACAGGAAAATTGTTTTTCAATGCCGCCAAGCACCGATGCCGCATGTGGTGACGGTGCGAAGATCTACTCTTGTTTCGTCTGGCGTCTGTATAGCAAAATTTCGGCATTCAAGAAGCGTCTCTATAAAGCTACCCGTCCCCAGCGATTTTAGATCGGCTCACCAATAATGGAGAGGTCAAGGAGGAACTGCTCAATCCATGAACCAATATGACGACCATACAAAGAGCTTGGCGCTACTTGCCCAGGATACACTTACTTTAGTTCAAACCGCCCCAGGCGACGTCGTCTATACTCGAGGGCAACGTTCTGAGGCTATGCAGTCAACGCTACGGGCTCACGTGTGCTCGCGCATCCTGAGAGCCCATTAAAGCTATGCACGTTTGATTTTTCACGTCCTCTGAAATGCCCCAGAAGTTCGACATGAAGTAACGCGGTAAGACCGGCGTGAGGATTTAATGATAGTGCGAGCTAAAAAGCTACTTTTAAGACGCCTTATCGCGTCGGAACACAATTTTAAAAGAAAAGTATTTTCCTTGCCGTAAACCAATGCCCTAAAAGTATAGTAATTTTACACCTTCGCGAATAAAGAAAAACTACACTAGTACACTTGAACTGCATCATGCATACCGCAATATTCTTGCAAGATGTAAAGTATATATTCAAATACATTTCTGTACTAAATGTTTTTGTGGCGCGTTGGGCAAGCAAATGAGATCTGTTACTACAGCTCACTCAAACTAAAATCTTACGTGCAAACATAAACAAAATAATACAGTCATGTCTTGCTAAAACGGATCCGCGTTAATACAGATACCCCGCTGTATTGACAACATTTTCGGGAATGAAGAGGGTAAGTGCCTGATGTTTTGTCTCGTTATTATAAACAACTAACGTTATAGACGCTTTTGTGGGGAAACGGAGGTGTCCATGTTAACGAGACATCACACTGAAGCTTTAGTAAACTAAAATATTCTTTAAGTATATCTATACGAAGTATATATATCATCCCAATTATGTATGACCAACAAACAAAAGAATCACGAAGTATATTTATCATCAAGTATTGTATGATCAAAAGGCAAAACGCTTAACCTTTTAATGTTTTTTTTATTTCTGCTGCACGTTTTACGTTCTGCAAAAAAAGAGTGCCTAAGAATATGACTAGAAATGCGACGAGGCTCGTTCGAGGAAGTGGCGTTTTTATAACTCGCCGCACGACTACAGATAACCGTTATGCATACACCAACACGCAGTTCTGGCATCGCTCCGCTGCGGTGGGGCTGCTGTCGGCACGGCAGACGCGCAGACGCTTCACTTCACGTGAAATATAGATTCTGCGCAGGCGCGATTCCCACACCTGGTGTGGGCAAATGCTGCACTTGTTTACGCGGAGCGCAAGTTCGTCTGCTTCTTTTGCAGGGTTGTGGTGACGCCAGAACGCCGAGTTCTGATTGGCTCTGATTGAAGAATAGCGGGTAGACGTCAAGGCAGGTCGCTTTGAGGTCTACCCAGTATCCTTCAATCAGAGCCAATCAGCGCTTGGCGTTCTGACGTCACCACAAGCCCTGCAAAAGAAGCAGACGAATTTGCGCTCCGCATAAACAGCGTGTTGTTGGTCTATGCCAATCTCACTCTGGCATTCCCGGATTCTGGCCGCGGCGAAGTCGATGATGGTGGCTGCGACGCCCCAGGTGTTGACGAAAATACTCTTGCCGCTGATGCAGTACTGGGCCAGTTGGAACTGGGTCTCGTCCACGAGCACGTGACTCAGGCTGAGATCCCTGTGTTCGAACTGCAGAGCCGCTTCGGCCACGGCGAGGGACAGCGCCACCTGTTGTAGAATGCTGCGCAGCTGCAGGGTCGTCTCAACCTGCGAAATTTACGAGTCGTTCGTTAGCTATAGCGTACCGCGATGTTCGCAAGAGCAATAACGTGATCGCACTCAATGCATGGTTTGTACGTCGTCGCACTACGCCGGCAGTCATTCCTACTTGTACTCGCCTAGAGAAACAAACTGTTCGTAGTGATCCCTACGTTCTTGTGGAAAAAGGTGCTTGCTCAGCAGCAAGGCCACCACGGTAGTGCAAGCCATGTATACATGTGGCCAGATGAGGGGGGGGGGTGACCTACACTCTCAGAAATAGGGGGTGTAGGGGGGTACACCCCTTGTCCCATATGTAACACCCCGAAACTACATTTCGACGTACAGTCCACTGACGTCGAGCTGGAAATACCAACTTTTACCAGCGGCTTGATAGCTGTTGGATATAACGTACTAAATAGCTAATCTGCGTACCAAAGACTACAAAAAAGCAACAAAAAAAACACTGAGGTTTTGCAGCTGGGCCAAAAAATAACGTCAAATTGTTGTTTTGGGGTTTTACATATAGGACACGGGGTGTACCCCCTACACCACCTATTTCTGAGAGTGTACGGTTCTGGCCCTAACCTCAAGCCAAACCAATTCAACACCCCAAGGAATGCCGAAGTGCAGCGAGGCCGCCACAATGTCAGCTGGTGTGACGACACTCCAAGCCACCTATAGAGGGAACCAGAATATGGAGGTGGGACCTACGGCTCCGGCCCTTAGACTTCACCGTTCCCTACAAGCTGAAGCCATTCAAGACCTCAAAGGCAGAAGGGCAGCAGGACCACTACAATACCAGCTGGTGTTACGTCGGTGCAAGCGATCTCTTCAGGTAAACAAACCATTGAGCCTACGGTTCCGGCCCATAGACTTGGCCCTGTCCTCAAGTTGAACCCATTCAGCACCTCAAAGAAGGCCGAAGCGCTCGAATATCCGTGTAACCAAAGGAAGACTGGCACTGGGCGTAGATTAAACCCGAGTGCTGCGTCAAACGTTCGGCTGGGAGTCGTCGTCGCCACTCACTGAATACGAGTTCCGGGCAAACATTGACGCGGTGCGATTTTGTCCGATCTGTGCCCTCTGAATGGGTGGCGAAAACAATCCAGCACGGCGGCCTTCTTTGAGATGTTTGGTAGGTTCAACGTGACGACAGGGCCACGCCTATGGGCCAAAGTACCAAGTCCGCGAGCGGCCGACGCTGTGATCGGATTGCATCAATCAAGCAGCGCCAAAAGTACATCGTCAGGGCGGTCGTCGTTTTTATGCGTTTTCTTTCTCCGTCAAAAACCAATCGCGCAAAAAAGAAAAAAAGAACTAAGGATTATGGCGCGTTCATTGCGCGTGATCGATTTAGTCGGCGAGAGCAAACACGCGAAATCGACGAGGGCCGTGACGTCGCTCCTTGGACGCCGCTTGATTGGTTACATCGCATCTTAGCGTCGGCACGTGCGCGAAAACCGGACTGTCGTGGAGTGACTGTGCATGCGCAGAAAGCACCTCCGCCACCGCAGCGGCATGACATCAGGTCAGCGGGTTGGTGCATAGGTGGAATTAGTGCTGCAGAAGCTGGCCCACAGTTTTGCCCGATAACTCGAACTCAAAACAGTCTACTAAGAGACTGCCACGGCGCAGTATTATGCTGTCCATCAAAACACAATTTCGCACAAAGGATATCAAGAATAAATTAAATTCTGATTTGGGGATTCGAAATGCACTTATTCTTTCGTTCCTTTGTTTCGGTAATCAGCTTTTGCAATGGCTATCTCATTTCATTGATGGGATAGGAGATCGAACTTCTTGAATCAGTTTAGTGTTTTTGAGTTTGACTGCATTTTCTAATTCTATTAGAAGCCTACCTTTAATCGCACTGTCCTCCGGCAATAGGAAGGAATGAGCACATTAGCGAGCCTACTCAAATAACGCAAAAGCGCCCATAAAAGCCATGCAGAGCGAGCAGCAGAGCGGAAAGATGGTGATAAAGAGATTATAAAACAATTTTATCGTCTTACCTTCACTTGCGTTAATGGGATGCCTGCGTAGATGGAATGAAAAACCATGTATGGCTGTGCGATCTCGAGTTCACCTAAAAAGTATAAGCCATCATTAGAAAGCGTGAAGTTAATCCGGTACCTCGTGTCGGCGCATATCAGCCTACCTCTTACTTGGCGTGCATACGGAACCTTTTTTTTTTTCTAACTTTGCTGGTGTAAATGGCTCAGTTCCCACCTAAAACCCTTATTTGCGCCCCAAAACACAAATGAAGGCATTTGTGTTTTGGGGCATACATCTTGAAAGAAGAATTTTAAGACACTTGCAAAGGCATTAATGATGTATGTTGTATTGTTTTTATGTCAAACAAAAAAAGTCTGACGGGTAAGGGCGAAAGAAGACATAGATTGTCTTCTGGCGTGGTCCTAGCCCTCGGTTCTTGACACCATGGACCAGCGAATTTTGCCAATGGATGGACAACAAAACAGCTAGGTGTGTGCAGTATGAAGAGCAATATAGGCAGTCAGTGAACCCAAGAACTGCTTCTTATTTATCCAGTTTTATGTGTTTTGTGTTTGTGTTTTGATATAATCAGAAGTAGAACAAGAAAAGCGGTAGCCAGGAGGGAATCTGCGTCCAATAAGGATGCGAAAAAGGTTCCATTCATGACACGCTCTGATGAACGAGAGAACTGTTTCAAATTATAACATAATAAAAGAAAAGCTTGATTATGTGTTTTTTTTTTTGTATCAAGCCAACTCTGTCATTAAAGTTACCATTTTTGTTTTCGCAGCTTGCTAGAGTCACATCTCTTTTCATTTGCAACGTGAGATAATGACAGCAAAGAAAACATATATACCCGTGAAAGTAAATTCAAGGAGCCAAATAAACACCTCCTCCTTTAAAAATGTACGTTTCTTAAGATTACGACGTGAAATACTGCCACACAGATGATGTCTACTAGCTTCCTGACTAAACTATAATTGTTTTAAGAATTAGTTAATCAAAATATGTGAAATAGTGTAGGAGAGGTGCTCGTACTGTTCCGATATGTTACAGCCATCCAGAAACTTGCTCTTTCTGCCCAAACAAACAAACAAACAAACAAACAAACAAAACAATTGCGAAGCATGTTTAAAGAGTTTTCTAAATTTTATCTCATATTTATTAGCGAATACGTTCCGCGGAGCACAAATTGCAGTAAGTAGCATAGAACCGAACCTGAGCAGAAACTTTTACAGCGAAGCTGTTAAGGGCTAGTTTCCCCGGTTTCGTGTGCGGTACCAAACAAAAGTCGACACAAAACTACACAAAAACTCTGGACAGCTACCGCCATCTATGAGTGACGGCGGCAACCAGACAACCAGTCTGGTTGCCGCCGTCGTTCATAGATGGCGGCAACTTTTCCAGCTATCATAGAAGAATGGATAGTTGGGCAAGTTGGTGGGAATTCATCGTAAGAAACAGCGCGCAAAACAGACAAGGACGAAGAAAAAACACACGGGACGAGCGCACAGCTCCGCTGGTCTTCCTTATTCACCAAAGTGGAAAGGCTGGAAGTTTTTCTTTTTAATTAAAATTAATTGATCGACATACCCAACAGAAGCCCGGTAAACAACGAAAACCAACAAACAAACACGCGACGAACAAGAAAGACACCCAGATGCCTTAAAAGTCGTCAATAAATCGATGCAAAAGAGAAATATACAAACAAACCAGAAGTTTAAGAAAAAAAAGTATAACTGAATCAATACAAAAACCCCGCGAACAGACAGTAAGTAAATGAGGTGTAAAAATAGGGCGTTAATTAAGGGAACGCTACGTGACAACAAGACAGAAACAGTGAAAATAAAGGAAGAAGCCTAAAAAAAGTTAAACTACCAGTTTAATTTGAGGAGACAAAAAGAAAAAAAAAGGTTAAAGCGAAGGTGTGAAAGGAAGCAAAGCAGAACCTGGGCCATGTTGATGGTCCGTGCGCTTCCAGGACGTGTAATCTTTCCACGCTTGGACAAGCTCTCTGGGGTATCGATCGAACAAGCAGAAAATCCTGGAAAAGCGGATCAAGCGTGGGCTCGTAAATCGTGAAACAATCACCATCGCGAAGGCGTTCTCGGAAAGAAAGTACGAGGAAACGTAAAAATAATAAAAAAAAAGCATATACCAGAGAAAACTTAACGGCACCGAGGCAAATCAATAGTACACGTTGGCCGGACGCGAAAACTACCCTTAAAGGGACAATAAAAAAAAGATTCTTTAACTTTCTTTTTAAAAAAAACGAAGTGCGTTCTTCCACTTCTGGGGACCTATCCAACGTCACCTAATCAAAGACCATGAGCTTTAATTTCGACGTCATCAAGGCGAGATCGACCTCAGACACATGTTGAACACGAGCGTTGAGTCCGCGTCCCGGCTGGCTGGCGTGTCCAGCCAACGCCTCGAAGGACGCTCTGTGTCGGGCTCGGGCCTTATTTCTGAGGCGGCGAACATTCGAGTTTGATGACGCTTCGTGGAAAAAGAGGAGGTCATTTAGAGGCTTTTGACTATTCCAGGTGGTGTTGACCTAGCACGCCGCTCACTTTTGTTACGGATTTTCCCGACGCTCCTTACTGTGCCCGCAAATAGACTGACAGAACAGAAACTAGAGCTGTCTGTGGTTTTGTTTTTCGGGCCTCCGGAAAGATAAGTGACGTAAACAGTGGCCTGTCGGGTTCGGCAGCTTTCAGCTGCCGCTGGATGCAGTTGACACGGTAGGATATGGTGGAGCGGCGCTCTGTGAAGGAGGTCCTTTTGTTCACGGCGTCGTCAACATTCTATTAAAAATAAGCGCCAACGTCATTTTCGGGAACAGGGTTGAGCTTCCGTTCAGCAACCCCATGCCGATGGAATGGCGTCAGGTGTCGAAGACAAGACTCCCGTTCTTGAATTCGTGAAGTGAGCACAAGACGACATTCTCAAACAAAACTTCTTCCACCGCTCCCTTCTGTTGGCGCATAATTTTTTTTTTTTAGGCATAGCAGCGAGAAAACATGGGTTGTCCCCAAACCAAGGATGAGTGCGGCAATCGCATTTGATTATGCTTACTTATTTTCGTTTGGCGTAGAACACATTTGGCGTCAGAGATGTACACCTTTTTGTTGCATCTTCAACTTTATAACGCCGTATTTTAAAACAACTCACAATAAAACAACAACAACAACAACGAGAGAGCGTCGTTTGCTTCCACCATGTTGTCCCACACCGAATATGGGCAACCGTGGTCATGCTTGCGGACCAGCGCGTTTGCTTAAAGTAAGTAAAACATAAGCACATAAAAAGAACGACTGAACCAGCGTTCTGGTTTATTGTTTGAGAAACAAATAAAATAAAACGTAACATTTTGCGGCCGCCGGATCCCAACTCAGTCGGATTTCAATCATGATTATAGAAAGCGCGCAAGATCGCTATTTGTAAATGAATAAAAGGTGGCTCGAAATATAACACGCATCATTCGTTCCAAACGACTTTCCTGGCTAACCAGCTAACCGCGAAGGCGTATCACAAGGATGCGAAGTGCTGGTTTGAAAGGCTCCAACCGTCCGAATATAATTTTAGTCCTAATGAAAGTATAGAGTAATTTTGCGCATAAATAACACATGCGACGGGCAGTATTTACAACCTTTTATCCGCGGCGAGATTTTTATTCGTAACGGTAAAGGGTCAGTATAAAGATCCGTTAGCGTTTCCTAACGCTGAATTACGAGCGCTCATTTAAAACGCGGGTTTTCGATTTATTCGGATAAAGCCCTAAGATACGACGATGAAACAACGGTACGTACCTTTTCGTGTTGGCAAAGCCGGAGGTATGAAAATCGGCCCGCTTCCTTAGCTTTCCCAGTTCCCTGAAACAGCAATATAGAAATTAAAATAAATAAACTCTTGGACAGTTATTCCAGAATTTAAGAGTACAGTAAATGGCAGTATCGTTTCGGTGATATGTTGGAATTATACGAAACTTTTGATCTTAATAGACGGCTATCATACTTATTTATATGTACAGATAACTCATCATATAATCTAAAAACGCGGACTTTAGCGCTAAAAATAAAAGCTAGGCTAATATTGAAAATATGCTGAAAATCAAAATTACAGCTTATAGCCAGGTAGTATTTGATTGTGCCAGTTGATACAAGCAAAATGCCTTCTTTACAACAAACGGACATCGGCGCGACCCTCTATTTTCTGACTCACATAGGGATATTCACGGGATGTCATGTTGTTGGTTGTTGTTTGGGTCGAAGTCTCAAAGCCGAAACGCCGATCAACTGAGGGCGAGAGGAGACGAGGGCGCGCGGGGTCGTCAGAGCGCCAAGCTCTGCTTGGAATGATTCGTGGGTAGGCCTAAAGCTAGCTGCCTTCGTCTCCACTGCACTTGTTCACTCTAAGATAGGGGGTGCAAGGTACATCTCTTGTCTTATATGTGACACTCAAAACATCAATTCGACGTCCAGTCCATAGACGTCAAGCTGACGTGACCAACTTTCACGACGGCTCGACAGTCGACCGATACAAGCTATTAGAATAGCTAATGCTACGCATTGAAGGACACAGTAAGACAATCAAGGTTTTTGGCCCTGCTGCAAAACCTCAGTATGCATTTTTTAGTCTCTGATACGCACATTAGCTATTTAGTACGTTATATCCAACAGCTATCAAGCCACTCGCAAAAATTGGTATCGCCAGCTCGACGTCAGCGGACTAAACGTCCATAGCTGAGTTCTGGGGTTTTACGCATGGGACAAGGGTGTACCCCTATGCACTCGCTATTTCTAAGACGCTGGAAGGCCGGAGTCCTGCGTTTGGCTCTCGCATTCGAACGCGTTCGACGAGTGCAGTAGAGACAAAAGCGGCTCACTTTAGGCCTACCCACTAATCTCTCCAATCAGAGCTCGTCCCCTCCTCTTCTCAGTTTTTCGGTGCATAGTACGGTGCGCGGAACGCGTCTCCGACTGGATTAGGTCCTTCCCTCGTTTTCCGCCTTATGACGTCATAAAAGTCTCACGCTGTTGCCTGCCGCGATTCTGGGGGTGTCACGGCGGCAGCGGTGGATGAGACAGACGTCTGTTCTGCTGCGGGTTGCTCTTCAGCCTGACAGTCCACGGAAACTATACTGTACACCAGGAGTTGGGACGCCGCGACGACAGCGACGCTCGTCTTCCCATGTGGTTTCTTTTTTCTTCGGAACTTCTGCGTCCAATCATTATGGTCGCTACATCCGAGAGCATAACCATAGCCTCTTCTATACTCGCAAAGCCTGGCAGTTCGACGACGGATAGGGCGCCCGGTCGCGGATTTGGAGCGCGAGGATCTGGTAGCACAGGGCATCAAAAAGCCATTTCTCGGGGAACCTGGACGTCAGCGCACAGCTTTTGCAGCGGCGAGGACCCGAAACACACTTGTTCGCTCGGGAGAAGTGTGTTTCGGCGCCTCGCCGCAGCCGGAGCGCCAGTCACGTGGCTCTCCTCCTCTCATCCGTTGTCTGCCGCTCCACCTTTTCCATTTCGGCGGCCGCTCTCGTGGCGATCTGCCAAGCTTTGTCAGTATAAAGGAGACTATGGCATGACACTTCCGCTTTGGTGACGTCGTCTGCTGCCACTTTGGGGCCAACTTGGATGCACGGGCGTAATGACACGCCAAACACAACAGCCGGAGACACGTTGAAGTCACCGTATAGTTATAGTTTCTGACAGATAAAGAAACGTGTGACGTGGCTTATTCTGTCCGTGCATCTTGATTTTTTATTCGCTTTTCGGTGTTCTTATTAGCTAGCGCTGGAGTCTCACTCACCCAGGAGGGATAATGCGAAACGCAAGTTCGTCTGCTTCCTGCACAGGGAGTTGCGATGATGTCAGAACGCCATACTTTGATTGGCTGATTGAAAAAAAAAATAGTGGGACGACCTCGAGGCATTTAGCATTGAGGTCTACCCACTATATTTTCGATAAGAGCCAATCAAAGCTTGGCGATCGCTATGACGTCACTGCAACTCCTGCTAAAGGAGCACACGACTCGCCCTCCGTATGAGCTACTCGGGGCTACCCGCTCCCTTTGCTGCTTAAGGGAAGCTGAAGTGGTTTTGTATTTGAGTAAAAACACTTGAATCGTCTTCATCTGGCCTCCAAGATCGCGAATATCGAAATTGTTTTTTTTTTTTTCGGTGCGGTACACGGAGGCTGCAAAATCATTTCCAGAGTAGCGCTGTGCCCTGTGAAGCCCCTCCTTCTCGGAGCGTTACGTCATGAAATAAGTTTTCGAAATCTCCGCTCTCGCGCACCTTCTGCGCCTATCGAAGCTATGCACGCGCACTGTTGCTATTTTCAAACAGGTAAGAGAAAGAAGTCACGACTGCCGTCAGTGCGGGGGAGGATACCTGGCAACTAGCAACACGCGCTTGGCAGCCGAAATGTTATTTTATGCACGTAACGACTGGTCGGAGAGTTTTCGTGTTTTTTCGCGTTTAGTTACATCTTCGGGAGAAATGAACGTAATATTCCGATTTCCGGGAAAAAAATACCCTAAAATTCCCCACTAATTTACTTTTTTTTTCTTCAAGAACCTCTTCAGCTTCTTTTTAAGCGATTATAGCTGATTATAGCTCCTATTTATCGATTGCAGTGTCTTGGACACGTTACTCGAAAAAAGTCTTCGATTACAACTACAATTGCTCCCGGTGAAAAACGAGGTTAATTAGAGTACTTAATCACTTGAGAAGAAAAGTGATTGATCGTTTCTTGTTTTTTTGCGATTACATCAGATTTTGTAAATTTAAAATATTTCTCCTCGTTTGAAAGCGGGTCTTTCGCACCATTTAATGTTGGATTGGAGTCACCGAACTAGGCACTAATTAGTTCTATAAATCCAACAATTTTGGAAGTTTATCCTCCTGTTGGAGACTTGGTTCAAAAATTCCTTACGAGGAATCTCGTAGAAAAAATAGGGTCGCCGTTAGAATGGCGAGAAAAAATAGCAATCTCAACACGTGATATTAAATTCTTCTAAAATTAATAATATTACTCTTGCGATTACTTCCTATTAAATCTAATAAAATTGTTACAGTATTACCCTAAAATGTATATCGATTACATGTAACTTGATTACTTGTAATGAGTACCACACAAGTCCGATTGCTTGCCAAGAATTGCCTACGGGAAGTTGAGCGTGAATAATTGTGCGTCCCTCCTCCCACTCAGCATTGTTGTATTTTGCAGCCGATAGATTTGAGTTACCATAAAGTGCTGCTCGAAAGACCTCCCCCCCCGCCCAACTTAGAAAGTTGTAGAAAGAAAGTCAAAAAGAAATAGGATAGGCGCTTGTTATTGTCAGGAGCCAAAATGCAAAAGGTGCCCATGTTAAGGTAGGCTTCACCTCTTAGCGCCGGATTCCCTGGAGAAGCGGCTGACGAGGAAGAGCATCTTGGAGGTTGGGATCTCAAATATGGGCTTGGCGCGACACCGTGACATCACCTTGTCAGGATAACGTCACGTGGTCCCGTAACGTCATGTGACGTCAAGGTGTCACGTGAGGTCGCAATTTTCTTGCTACATTTAGTGAACCAATTGTGACGTCAGATTAATTGTACCTTAAAGGGATAATAAGCCTGAATACTGGATGAAGGGATAGTTTATTAACCTTAAAGAGAAACTGAAGCTGATATGTATTGCTAGTCAGCGATAGAGAAGAAAACAGTTGCATGCGAGCACCGAGCACAAGAGCGCGCGTGAAGCGCGCAATTTATTCTACTGATGCCACGAGGAGTGGCCGACTTCTTTGATACTGTAAATCAGTAATGTATGAACTGACGACGGAGAAATTCGGCGAGCCCTGAATATGGACGACCACGGCTTTCCCGAACGAATACCGGAGTTCCCCGGAGGAAACTGGAGTTCGTGGCTAGAGCGATTGGAATTCTTGTTTGAAGCCAATGATATCACCAGCCCCGTGAAGGAACGAGCAGTTCTACTCACTTCGTGCGGTGAGTTGACATTCGACACCGTACGCGCCTTACATCACACCGAAATAGACCTTTGGGAGTCGAGTATGGCGAAATCGTGAAACTTCTCAACGAGCACGTCGACCCGAAGCCGGTGAAGCTACTCTGCCGTTTCAAACTCCATCAGCGAAATGAAGCGCCGACTGAGACGATCTTTCAGTACGTCGCCGCACTCCGCAAGATTGCAGCTCAATGCAATCTCGGAACGGTAAGGAACCTGCCGACCACGACCAGGTCATCGACCACGTCCACAGCCAGGCAAGTCGCAAGTTCGTCAAGCGGCGTGGCACAAGTGGCCCAGGCATCACAAACTCCGGAGGCCGTTTCTTCTACGGTACTGCCATTGGAGGTCATGCTATGGGATCGATTAATCTGTGGCACTCAAGAACTCACACCTCCAGCAGCGATAGCTGGTCGAGCGAGACTTCACTTTCGACCGAACCTACGCGATGTCCTGGGCAACGGTGTCTGCTGCAACTCAACAACGCCCTATGCAAAGTCAAAAGAAAGGCAAGTGCGCAGCGTACCACCACAGTTCAACCGTCCAAAGGCGAGAAGTCGACAAAAAAACCTGCTTTCGCTGCACAGGAATGCACTAACCGGATGACTCCAAACACAAGAAAGCGACATGCCAATTTCGCAGCAAAAAGGTTCATCCTGGAGAGGCATGCTTCAAACGCGAAGCTCAACGCAAATTCAAGAAGAATCGACAAGTCACACGCATCAGATGACAACGTCCCAGCGTGAGACGCTTGGCGATCATTTCGCTGTCAGCAGCTGTCACGGATCATCGTGGAGCTGCTAGTGAAGGGACGACAACTTTCCATGAAAGTTGACTCTGGAGCATCACATTCAATTATCAGCTTCGGTTTCTTTGAACACATTTGGCAAGGCTGATAAGTTACATGTTAACGTACAGTTCAAAGAGCCGAAGGGCTAGTCTGGACCTTTACATCATTTCCGGAAAGGAGCAAGCCTTCTCGGTCTGGACTGGTTTCCCGCGCTGGACATCAAGGTTTTGGGAGTAAACACCATGTCAGCAACAACTCCTTGAAAACCTTTTTGCACTCCACGATCAAGTGTTTTTCGGGGCAACTTGACGGGCATGTCGGCGAACCGCCGTGTGATGGCCAGCGGAGCCACGCGACCACCAAATATCTAAAGCGATCTGCGGCCAGAGCGCGTGTCCGCAGAGCGCGACAGAGACACGAGCCTCCGATGGCGCAAGCCAGTCGTGCCCGAACGCTGATCCGCTCCTGATCAATAAACCTAAGTATTCGGGCGGTAGCCACCTAGTCTACGCGAATACAACACTGGCGACGAGGAACCAAGGACCAACGAAGCCTGAAACCACCGACCACAAGCCATGGCCATGCAAGGGAAGCTGGAAGCCTTCTCAGGCAAGTCATGGACATCGTGGTTCGAACGTCTCGGATTTTACTTCGTGGCCAATGGCATCAACGCCATGGATAAGAAGCGAGCGCTCCTTTTAACGCTCTGTGGCCCAGAGACTTACGAAGTGGTACGAGCATTAGTGGCACCCAGAGGACCCGGCGAGGTTGAGTTCGACGAGCTCGTGACCATCCTTGGTGCGCACTTCGACCCTCGACCTTCGGAGCTCTATAGCCGGTTCAAATTTCAACGGCGAGACCAATTGCCGGAAGAATCAATAAGTAGCTACGTTGCGGCTCTCAAGCAGCTAGCAGGCGACTGTAACTTCGGCATCTTGCCCTCCGCAACTACGCAAATCGCTTCGACAACAGCACAGCTTCCAGCGTCGCAGTTACCAGCGTCGTCTCAAACACCTGGTGCTGCAGCTAGCACTCAGCAACAAGCGATGCCACAAGTGGACACCAAACTGCCGCTAGAAGTGATGCTGCGCGACCGGTTCGTCTGCGGCATCCGCGACGAACTCCTGCAACAACGCCTGTTTGCTGAGAAAGACCTAACGTTCACCAGCGCATTGGACATTGCCGTCAGAGCAGAGAGCGCCTACAAACAGCAGAAAGCCATCAAGAACCAGGAGGAGCTCCAAATAAACAAGACTGTGAAAGCCGACAAGGATTCTGCTTCACACAAAGAACGTCGGTGCTACCGATGCACGGGTCAGCACGAGCCACAAGAGTGCCGATTCCAGAAGACTGAGTGTCGGTACTGTAAGAAGACTGGACATATCGAAAAGGCGTGTCTGACGAAGAAGCACCAAGGCAGAGCAGGACGCAAGAAAACGAATCACAACGTTGAACCAGTGATGGAAGTCGGGAGCCAGCCGACGTGTTCTTCCAGAAGTTCATTTTATGAACTGAACAAGCTGTCCACCAGAAGGCACGTTCCCAAATTTCACGTTTCTCTTCAGATTGAGGGCAAGCCTCTTCAGTTCGAGGTTGATTCTGGCGCCGCTTGTTCACTGATTAGCGAAGAGACATTTCGCTCCACGTGGCCTAAGAATCCCCCGAAAATCACTAAGAATGACTTGGAACTTTTCACTTGGAGTGGTGAGGGCCTGAAACTTCTTGGTTCGCTTCAAGTGCATGTACGTTTCAAGTCAAAAGATTATATCCTGCCGCTGCTAGTGATGAAAGGGTCCGGCTGCAACCTTTTGGGCAGAGATTGGTTCGACGCACTCCACATCAGAGTACAGGGAATCAACCTGGTGCAGCAACAAACCACGCCGCCAGAGGTGGAAGCAGTCCTTCAACGACATCCCAAGGTGTTCCAGGATGAAATCTCCGGCTACATGGGACCCCCAGTGCACTTGGAACTGGAGGAAGGAGCAACGCCAAAGTTTTGCAAAGCTCGCCCGGTTCCCCTCGCGCTCCGCTCAGCTGTAACGCTCGAGCTTCAGCAGCTACAGCAGCAAGGAATCATTGAACCAGTCCAGCACGCTGAATGGGCTACGCCGCTCGTACTCGTCCGGAAAAAGAGCGGAGCTATCAGATTGTGTGGCGATTACAGGAGCACTGTGAACGCCGCATCAAAAAAATCAAGTTATCCGCTACCTACGTCAGGAGAAGTCCTGTCAAACCTCAGAGGAGGGACCATCTTCTCCACAATGGACTTGTGCCAAGCGTACCAGCAGTTGAAGGTGACAGAGTCCACGGCAGCTGTCCTGACAATCAACACAATTAAAGGATTGTACAGAATGACACGGCTGCCATTTGGAATTTCAGCAGCGCCAGCGATCTTCCAGAGGATGATGGAGACGACACTAGCTGGCATCGAAGGTATAAGCGTCTACCTTGACGACATCATTATCAGCGGAGCAACCATAGAAGAGCATAATGAACGTCTGGACCAAGTTCTATCCAGGCTAGACAGCTGCGGTCTGAAACTCAAGAAAGAAAAATGCAAGTTTGCAGTCAGCGAGGCTACATTTCTGGGACACAGGATTGACGCCGCAGGTGTTCATACAACCGCTGACAAGGTGCAAGCGATCCTCGACGCTCCAGAGCCAACCGGAAGACAGGAACTGCAAGCCTTTTTGGGGTTGCTTGCGTTCTACGATCGCTTCCTCAAGAACAGGGCTACGGTCGCAGCAGACCTCTACAAGCTTCTTGAGAAGGACAGGCCATGGCTCTGGACGGACAGTCACAGGGAGGCATTTCGCAAACTTAAAGGGCCCCTGACATGCCAAAAAATTTTTTCATGCTAGGCGTTGAAATGGCATATCAGGACATCACAAAAAAAATATTTCAATATAGAGCTGCGTAGTTTTTTTATAAAAAATAGAAATACGAGGCCCAATTCAAAGTTCCCGCCGTGCACTGTGACGTAACAGTGTACCGCAAGGTGTCAGGGCGGTCAGAAGGGAGGCATCGACCTACGTCACTAAGCGTGGGTTCACCGGAAGTCACGTGAGTTTCACTCCTCGTGCTCTCCGCGACCGTGCCTACGATTTTTTTTTATTCTGCTCTTTGTACGAGCGATTGTAGAAAACGAAGTTTCAGTTCCACTAGCTGTTTATCGCTGCACCGTTGGTTCGTTTGCGTGCTGTAAATTTGAGGACGAAGAGTCAGTGGATCGACGTGATGGAGGTCAATGATGAAAGCGTTGCGAGTACAAGCCAGTGTACGAGTGCATGCCGTCAGTCCGATAATACAGGGCTATACTGGGCGCAAAACAAGCTATCAAGTTTTGAAAAAAAATTTAGAACGCTCGCAGAAATTAGGATTGCTAGCATACGACACGCCCGATCGCATTGCTGAGGGTTCAGACACCGAGGTCGTTGAATCATCGGATACTCTCCAGGCTAAAGATGCCTGCCGTCTAAAGAATACGAACTGGTTTGTGTACCAAGTACAAGTAAACGTCGAGCACAAAGTACGTATTTTGTCTAGAACATGAGTAGAACGTGTTTACTAGGTGCACATGCGGCCGATGTATGTCTCTCGGAAATGCATGCAGTGTGATCTCTTCTTCAGTTGCTGAAATACCGGGACAGTCCCTCACACAGCACCTTCTAGGCATTGTAGTTAATCACGTCAATTCACTGACTCCGCTTCTTCTACCTTTACAGCAACATTAAGCGATGAAAAGCAAATAAAAGAAACCTTGTCTGCTTGGATCGCTCGTGGAGATGCGAAGAATAACAAAAAAATAAAAAAAAATTACACGCGCTCGCGGTAAGCACGAGGAGCGATACAACTCACGTGACTTCCGGCGATGCCTCCCTTCTGACCGCCCCCGACACCTTGCGGTACACTGTTACGTCACAGTGCACGGCGGGAACTTTAGATTGGGCTTCATGTTTATTTCTGCTTCTCAAAAAACACGCAACTCTATGAGTGAAAGTATCTTTTTGCGATGTCCTGATTATGCCATTTCAAAGCCTAGCATGTAAAAAAATTTTTTTTGGCGTATGCAGAGCCTTTTTAGGAGAATTTATATTATTTATTTATTCACAATACCTCAAAGGCCTTTCGGCATTACATGAGGGGGGGAGGGGTTGGGTGGAGGCAGGTTAGATACACAGAGTACAAAAATGCACGCATTCGTAAGTACAAGTATAAAACCCCAAAACAAAAGTCACACTTTATAAGATGAATAAAGGTAAAATATCGACTGTACAACAGAAAGCAAAAATTGCATTTTATACGACGAAAACCGACTGCACAATTAGCTGATACATAACTTCAATCATCACGACAGAACATCCAGCACATCAGCTTGCAAAAGGTATCTGGCACCTATACTTTGCAAATGGCATCAAACGCCTAATAGGTTACGACTATGAGTTGAACTATGAAACTTACTCTACGAAAATGGTTGTTAATTGCAGAGCGAAATCCTGTTAGGTCTGAAATGCTGACAACATCTTCGGGAAGATCGTTCCAAAGTCTAACGGCGCGAGGCAAGCATGATCTGTTAAATGACTGTGTAGACCCAAAAATGCGTTTGAAGCTTTTAGAGTTAAAAGTACGTGAATCTTTGTTAGTAGGTTCAAGAAGTGAACTTCATGATTGGAGTAATACATTCTATGGATTAGGCATAATAGAGAGTCTTGCATCGGGTTTCAAGGGCGAGGGATGAGAATAGTTTAATTTTATTAATGAAACGCTGTCGTGGCGAATACGAGGATGAGATAAAACGTGCTGCTCGATTTTGAATAAGCTTCAATGTGTTTAATTAGGTAGGATTGGTGTGGGGCTCAAATGGAGGAAGCATACTCCAACTTGGGGTGAACATACGTTTCAAAGGCTAGTTTGCGGAGGTGAGGTGGAGCAGATTTCAGATTACGTTTTAGGTAGCCCAGGGTTCGGGATGCATTAGCAGTTATTGCGTTGATGTGGGAAGCCCAAGAAAGATCTGAGGTTAGCTCGACGCCAAGGTACTTGTAAGCAGACGCAGAACCGATGGGCGAGTTACTGAGCCTGCAGAGCAAAGTCGAGGTTAGTATGTTTACGAGTAAAAGGAACAAGCTTACACTTTGCGATGTTAAGACGAGTCATTTGCCATTTATGGCACCAACTAATTACCCGGTCAATATCATTTTGTAAGTGTAACTGATCGTTAGTATTATTAATCTGTCTGTATAGCACACAGTCATCGGCGAAAAGACGTAAACCTGATGTTATCGAAAGAGGAAGATCATTTATATAAATTAGGAATAAAAGCGGGCCGCGGACAGTTCCTGGGGAACCCCCGACGTTACGTCAGCAAACTCAGATTTAAAATCTCCGCCGTCGTGAATTGTTTTCTAAGAAAAATGAAGTTACGAAGCCACGAGAGGGTTAGATCGTCTATATGAAGTGAGGACAGTTTAGATATTAGACGGCAGTGCGGCACGCGGTCAGAACGCCTTGGAGAAGTCCAGAAAGATAGCATCTGTTTGGGTGTTAAGGTTCATGTTAGTATGAATTTCATGAGTAAAGTCAAGCAGTTGAATTTCGCATGGAAACCCCTTGCGGAAACCATACTGGTATTTGTAAAAAAAGTTATGTTTCTCAAGATGACGCACAATGTTTGAAAATATGATACGTTCTAGTAATTTGGACACAATGCTTGTTATTGAGATTGGACGATAATTGTTAGGTGAACTTTTGTCGCCGCCCTTAAAGATCGGAACGATCCTCCCGATCTTCCAGTCGGAGGGAATAGAACCAGTAGATAACGATAGTAGAAGAAGCAGAAGAAAAGTGACAGACGCTTGCCTGTCACCTTTCGCCTGTTTCTTGTAATAGATTTTCTTGTTTCTTTCCCTGTCTCAGGGTGTAAGCATTGTGAGTAATACTGACCAGCTCGACGGCACGTTGGCCATTTTTATACTATCTTTGTTTGGAGTAGTGCTTAAATTTGCAACTAGTTTGTAGTGGAATAATTCAGCGACCGCTCCGTAGACCAGACAAAGCAGAGGCGTGTTTTATGGTACCACCGTCTTGCAGAGCACCTCTACCAAATTCCCGACGCCCGGCGAAAACCTCACACCAGGAGCTACCAGAAATGACCGAGACGACCGACACTCCAGGCGAGTTTGAAGATTTGAAGTTTACTGGGATTTGCACGGGCCAGGCTCGGTAGGGAGGTAGTGGCCAAAGGCATTTCTGCCTGACTGGTCCTCTACCCTCCCCCAGTTTACAGAAGTACAACAGGTGACGCGGTATACAACTTTGTAGCACTATTTTCTTCTTCGATATACATGCCTGTGTAAGTAAAATACATTTCATGCAACAGAGTGAACGAAGATTGCATTTCATACAGCACAATAAAACAAAGAATACTCGGCAGTTTTTGGTATTAACATGTCCTTTGGAGATGATCCTTGGAGACTCCTTGCTGCAGGATATTCGGTCGACGAACAAGCCCCTAATATCCTATTTGCACTACTGGCAGTACCCTCCACCGGCGCCGTAAATTATTCTGCGAACTGGCTCTACAGAAGCGGCTGTAGCAGACGACCTAGGCAATGTAGGCGAGCTTCTGAGGTGCTGGCAAGTGCTGGTGGGTAAACAAGTACCTTCTAAAACACGAGGCCGTGTCGCACAATTTTCTAGGTAATATACAGGAGACCAAACACAAGAGCTGTGTCAACATTCGGCTGCGATGCGGGTTCAATGAGTGCTAACATAACTCCGAACGCTGAGTCAACCCCGTAATCAAATAGTATCCCACGGTTGCCGCTCCTAGGTGACGTAATAAACTTCAGCAAAACGGCCTTGCTATCTGAGAGGTGTTAGGTTTCTGTGCTGCTCACTTTCTCTCTCCTCCTCATTAGCGTCTGGTTGTAAGGCCGCGGGAGAGAGGAGGAAGGTACAGGACGTTCCCACAAACTCATTCTGAATTTTTTGTCATTTGAAATCTTTCAAAATATTCTGTTCCACAAGATTTGTCAATAAACAGTGAAAACATTGGAAGTCATTTTTTTTTTAATTTAAGACGTGCTAAATGGTGAAAGATTAAGAGTAAAGTGGAAGCACCTCCTACCCCTTTTCACTTTGGCAGAGCGAACGCTGGAGAGGAGCCGACTTTTTCTCCAGCGTTCGCTCGGCCAGTGAGGAACGAGGTGGGAGGAGCTTCCGCTTTACCCTTAACCTATCGTAGATAAGCGTTTTAAAGGAAGCTGAAGCGGCTGAAAGACGTCACTTCCTTCTGCCAAAGAGCTCGTGCATGGCGCTCACGTGTCGAAATACTGTTTGGTGGGAATATCATACTTCGTATCGTTATGTGCCCGAGCGCAGTCGAGGACACGAAGATATACAACCACAAATATACGTACTAGAAGCGCACGTCACTCAGCCTTCCCTACACATGATAGGTCTAGCGATAATAGAATACGTAAAGAAACTTGACCAACACCGCGGACGTTGCACTCTTGACGTTGTGTGATTGACCGGGTTGGGAACGTCGGCTGTTCCCGGAATCAAAGTGAAAATAAGTACCGTATAGGTCCTTTCTTACTCGCGCAGTCATAGAGGCAAGAAAATAAAGCATGACACATTTCGGCGTTTAGGTGAAAGTAATTTCTTGGCTCCGTATAAAATCTGTGTTTATACGTAATTGTTGAGGAGTCGTTCAGGCAGCACGTCAAACGCAAGTGATTTCTTCCCGTACCGGCCAGCGGGTAAAGAAATTGAAATCACATCCGTACGGATGCACATAATTTGCATCCAAATGGTATTTTCAGTGTCGTACCTGTTTAAAGGGGCGGTGAAACGATATTCAAGTTTAATGTTTTTCACTTTACACGAGCTTACTTGCGCTAGTGGGTCTCAAGGATGCTCGCACACAACGCCACTGGCCGAGAAACTCTTTTGTTGCGGTGAGATTTCAAGTACAATATCGAGCGTTTTCATCCAATTCCTCCTTCGCAAACTTGATGACGTAGCAGGGTGGTCGGAGTACCATCCAGAAATGATATATGAATGCGGCTCATAGATTGGACCTAAGCATGGCGTGGGCACTCGATTGGGGCTCGTGGCAATTGATAGCTCGAGAAGCATTCAGGTAGTGGCCCGTGTCCAATCGCTGTAATGACGACAATAGCCGTACCATAACAATGTCTGGAGCTCAGCGCGTGTCCTGTGCCTTGCAAACCCCAGCGCGTGGCTAGGATCAACATTGGCGGCATATAATCTAAAGCCCCTTCATGTTTCAAAAGTAGCGCAAGGTGCGTCGATGTGCGAGGCACGTGTAACGTGCAGCCCTTGGGAAGATCGTGGCGGCACAGCGCAGCACTCAGCTAGATTCCAAACGCCATGTTCCACAGGTTACCCAAGTCAATTGGGGACGCGCGGCCTCGTAGTCTCCAAGGCATCGCAGGCGTTGTCTGCTACTCGAACATATGGAACCTCGCGTGCAGCACGTTTTGCCCACAGATCATCGAGGGGCTTTAATATAATCGGCTCCAGGTCACGCGGCCGCTTGCCCTGGCTGCGAGTTGAGGGGGTGAACGCTGCTGCATTTTACAGCGGAGCTGTTAAGGGCTAGTTTCTCAGGATCGTGTCCGTCCTCAAATGGACCTGATGACACAGAGCTCTGGACAGCTACCGTCATCCATAGAGCGACGGCGGCAACATTTCGAGCCTTTCCACTCGGGCTTGCCGACTTGCGGCCGGCCATTGCTTCATTCCCGCCATAGTACAGCTTCGCTGGTCTTCCTTCATCACCTGAGTGGAAAGGCTGAAGGTTGTTCTTACATTTGTTTATGCCACTTCGATTGCGTGTCGTGAAACACGAACGGGTGTTTCACAGGTGATTAATGTCAGGAATCCGTTCTAAACTATATTTGCACAAAATACAAACATCATCTGCATCGCCCCTTTAAGGACGAAGTGTAGATAGGACGAAAATGACAAGGGTAGTTTGAATTGTTCCCTTTCCTAGTTGAATCAAATTTAAATATGGACACCTCTCACGTGGTCACTGATGTCACAGCAGTGATGGTGGTTTCGGCTCTGGATTTGTCATGCGCAAGTGCCTACACTTGAAAAGACTGCGCAGGCGCAGCAACCACAGCTCCGGCCTGTTCTTAGTAGGAGCTTAGGTCTTATTTTTAAGTATAGGAACTTGCTTATCACGGATCGACAGCCGAAGCCACCAGTCACTGCGTGACCTCAGTCACCACGTCATAGGTGCCGTATTCAAGTATGATTCGAACTCGGAATGTGGACAATTTAAGCCACGCCTTTCGATTTCGTCAAACGAACAGACAAGCGCTCATGTTTTTCAATTGCGCTTGTTTTAAAGCGAAGAGAATAAAGTGCGTATAGAAGTGTATCCAACCTTCCTTTCTTGCAGGCAAGTCGAAGCGTCTGACAACGCTGCTGTGTACTTACGAACTCCACCTGACGCAATACACGCGCACGATAGAAGACGGCGTGTGCGACTACATCTTCTACGCCTCGGCGTACTTTCGGGGTCGAGACAGATTCGGCCAGAAACCGAGTACGAGCCTGGCTGCCTTCATCAAGCATGCCCGCCGCTCGTCCAAGACGCAGTTTGGTCTGGCGGTATCGGCAAGGTAATGCTCTTCGTAATAATAATAATAATAATAATAATAATAATAATAATAATATGTGTCAGTATAGAGTTCTCGATGTGGTGCACTAGACCGCAATGGTAAATTTTTAAGTGTCATCACTCTTGAAACAATAATAAGATTTATTTCCACCGTATTTCATTGAAAACCATTGCCATAAAAATGCTGTTGTCACTTTTTTTTTTTTAGAGGTCAACAAATTTTTTGGAGCCTTATTCTTCCTGGTCTGAGGAATGTGTGCGAAATATTAATAGTTAGTGTTTTGTCTTCATTGTTTGTTTTTATTTTATTTAAAAAAAAGCTTCTTAATCTTCCTTTTTTCTATTGACACCCCTTTGTATAATGCCGCACGGGCCCTCAAGGAAAATAAATGATGATGATGATCTCACTATAATTTAAATTAAACAGCAGTTGAGGGAATTGGTCTGAATCATTCAAGAGCTGCACTGCTTTAGACGTTTGAGGAGAAAAGAATAACTGAGTACTAACAGTAGCGGGATTATTTAGAAAAATGAGAAAAGTCGACAATCCAATAGCTCTCCTTAAACTACACCAGCAAGTGTAAATGGATAAGGTAATCGGGAAAAATACTAAATTCAGAGGACCCAGCGGGACCATTTCAAACCACGACACCTATTTTCCTTTTCCATGAGCTTCATATTGCTTCCGTGTGTTTACCGCCACATAAACCATAAAATTATAACTGCGTACACAAGTGTATGCTGGGCATAGCCTTTTTCTCATCGCTCGCACACGCCTATTCTATTCCTCTATATGTAGATCACTGCGTGCCGCCTACGATTTCATGCAATCGACAAAAGCTACGCCGTATTTCGACGATTTGTTTCAATCCAAGATTCGTCACTTCGGCGTTTTGGATGCTCGCACAAATTCAAACTTCACCGAGGAGACAACGGCAGACCTGCGACACGTTTTCCAGGTATACGCTGACCGGATAATCCTGAAAGAGATAAATACAAAAAACTGAACCTAGAAGCAAACATTTTTTCGTCGCACGTTTCTGGGTCAAACTTGCACTAGAAATCTCGAGTTTATTTGCGTGTTGCATTTTCCACTTTCACCTGCAGAGCTTTATTTTTCTTTCTTTCTTTTTTTTAGAAAATGTGAGTAGCTCGCATTTCCCTGCCATATCTAAATGACAATGCAATTATTCAAGCTTTAGTGTACTTTGCAAGAAAGTCCACACGCTTTTTTCAACTATAGAAAAAAAATTCCAAGTACAACGACGCGTTTAGCACTGCCTGAATGTCAAACCAACATCAGCACAAGCCAAGACTATGTACTCGGGCACGCCTTTCTCTGGCGTTGCCTACGAGAGGACGAGGGCACAGCTTTGATGGGCATTCAAGCACGCGCCCACGCCCTTTTGACTGCATGCAAAGGCAAAGAAAGTTTTTCTCGCGTATAGACCAACACGTTGTTGGTCTATAGTGGTGAAGCGTGTGCGCATGCGCTATGCCGACAGCAGCGCCACCTCAGCGGCATGACTTCAGAAAGTTGAGTTGGCGTATATAGTCTCGGCAGGAGCTAATTGAACGCGGGTGTTGGGTCGGCTTTGTGCCCGAGCTCAGGTCGGCTCTTTGCGTAGGCGGACGTTCGGCTTTGAGGTAGGACCCAATCGCTGCATCGTCTGCATCGTAGTGTGCTTGTGTTTTACGTAAGATGAAGAAAATGATCACGCACCGTTGAATTTATAGGCACTGTTGACTGCATAAAAGTCTTGCGCGAGCGTTAAGCTGGGAATCCGGTTCAATCACTGCGTTAACGTTCTGCTTCGCGCGTTTATTAGGACTTGGCTTCAAATCTCGGGCCCAGTAAAACAAAACAGAGGAAAGTGCGTGAACCCTTGTGAGACGATATTAGTTCGATACAGGCTTGTATGTACTTTTTAGAAGTAATCAAATTACTTGTATTCGATCACTTTTTGGAGTAATTTTATATTCATTTGTTAATTAGGAAATATATATCGCAAGAATATTTTGATGGTTTTTGGAATTACTAAAATTAGTCATAACTGTGACAATTGTTCCCTCTCCTTTCTGATGGCGCCCTTTGCTTGTACAAGTTTTCTACCGAGGAATACTCGACTCGCACTAAGTTTGCGATAGGATTATGGTTTACCGAAATTCGTACATGAAGAAGATTACGTTCTTTATAATTCGGTCATTCTAACACAATAATGAACAATACAAAAAAAACACCGTTTTCAAATAGGCAGGCAAATTTGTCTTTTTTTTAATCTCAGAGTTATCGGAAAGGGAGCAGCTACTTTTTCAAGTAATGGTCAACTACTTGTCTTCTCAAGTAATCGAGTAATCTACCTTAATTTTTTTTATCCCAGAGTAAATGTAAATGTAATCGATTACTTTTCTCGAGTAACGCGTACAAGACTGGGTGGATACGAGTGCTGAGTCAGCGTTGGGCTCAAACTCGAGTTTAATCACCTTGCCGGTGGACGCTTACGCCTCGGGTCTCAGGCGACGATACCCAAGTAGGAAACCGTAGCGCATAAGTTTCTGCGTCCTCTAGTACTGAATTCGAGCACCGGTTGCAGATTGAACACTATCGCTGTGTCTGCATTCGGCTGGGATTCGTGTCCCGAACGGCTGAACCCCAGTTCAAACGAACCAGATGGTCACTCGGCACTCGTGTCCGGTGGAGCCCTCGCTGGCCCTCAGTAGGTGCACGAGTGAGATTCGGCACTATACGGATTTCTTTCTTGGTGGCGTCGGCTCAGTACCAACGAAGAAAGGAGGTGGTTTTCTCTAACGGGTGGAGTTGAACCCTACGCACAATAACAACGGGGCCTCGAACGCGTCTCCGAGCGTTTGCAGCGTCCAAAAGACCTATAGATTTCCGCCCGATGACGTCGTAAAAGTGTCACACCGTCCTCGGCTACGATCCGGGCTGTTTCACGGGAGAGGGGGTTTCGGGTCTGGCCATAGCCTCCCCTATACTCACAAAGCCTGGCAGTTCGACGACGGAGCCATAAAGTGCCCGGTCGCAGATTTGGAGCGCGAGGATCTGGTAGCACAGAGCATTTCTCGGGGAACCTGGACGCCAGCGCACAGCTTTTGCAGCGGCGAGGACCCGAAACATGGTCTTCAAACCCGACGAGAAAAGAAGCGGTAGCGCGAGGAACGCGAGGAGCACGAGCGGACATTCCATCGCTCGGGAGAAGTGTGTTTCGGCGTCTTGCCGCAGCGGGGCGCCCGTTACATGACTCTCCACTCATCCGTTGTCTGACGCTCTACCTTTTCACTTTCGGCGGCCGCGTCTCGTGGCGATCTGCCAGGCTTTGTCAGCATAGGAAGTATTCACTGGCGGCCATAGCTGTGTGCACGACTGCTGAGCGCGTGCTGATGGCGAGCTTCCACAGTTCTTTTGTAACGTGCATTTCGCACCCTCATGATTGCCGGTCTTTGCAGCCTATTAATGTGGGCTCGTTCAGAGCATGCGCTCTAGACATCACCCACAAATATGGCGCCCAGTGAATACTCCTTATAAAGGAGGCTATGGTCTGGCAGACGCCTGCTCTACTGCTGGTCGCTCACCAGCTTGGCAGTCCACGGGTGCTTCTGCGGCCGGGAGTATTGGGACGCCGCGACGACAGCGACATCCCCGTTCGCTAGTGCTTTTGTTTCCAGGACATCTGCGACCAACCGCCAGGATCGCTACATGACACTCTGTCTTTTGTGGCTTCATTTGTTGCCACTTTGGGGCCTCTTTTGGTGTATCAGTAGGATAGGACGCCGAACACACCAGTCTGAGACCCGTTCCGGGAACCGTATTATGACCAAATATGACGGGCATCATACCCTTCAAGTCGTCTTAGGGATAATATAAAAGACCCTGTGTATTGTGTTCTTGGTCTATGCGGCTATATTTCAATCAAGCAGCACTTTCAGTGCTTGTGGTCACGAGACTTTTCCCCAGATTTCACAAACTTTTATGTGGTGTGGTGGCTTCATAAAAAAGACATAAAGGCATCATGAATTTCACCACGTTTGCAAAATCTGGTTGAAAATCTTACCATGTGGCAAAGGGTGGTTCTCATCTGAACCCGTTCGCATTTATACCTTCTCGTTTTTACCTTCTCATTTCAACCCAGCGCAAAACAACTTTCGCACTTCTCCCTTTCTCACTTAAACCGTCCTCAAAACAAACTTTCGGGTTTTGACCCTTCTCAAAACGACTTTTCTCATTTTAACCTTTCTCCTTTCAAATTTTCTCAAAACATACTTTCTGGTTTTGACTATTCTCAAAAAGACTTTTTTTCATTTTAACCGTGTGATTTGATCAGGCTAGGGAAAAGCAATAATTTTAGCATACACTCACGAGAAACCGAAATAAAGAAACCAATGACATTATGAAGTCCAGGCACCTGAAGCTTTATTGCGCCTTGAAATGCTTCTTGGAGAATGACATCTAGAGGTCATGCCAATCCACGGCATGACGAACTGCACATAGGCAAATATACAATGATCGTAAATCTGTACGACCACTCCGACACCGGTTGTAGATAATTCGATATCCTCACAGGGCATGCCAGATGAGCATAATTTGCATCCGATGATTCACGACTGAAATGAAGAAAAAAAGCTGTGCCTGGTAAGAAAGCCCTCAAGCCACGCAACATTCGCACCCGCACATTTCGAAAAAAGCGCCGCAGCTCCCAACGCCTGTCTGCACCCCAACGCGTCATGGCGTGCACACCCCCCAGCATTGGAGCAATGAACAGCCCCCAGCGTAGACGTGCTCATCTCAAAGAGTATGCATATAGTACTCGCATTCTCGACGTGACCGCATGCCACGAACCCGAATTAATCCAAAATCGTGATCTCGCAATCATTCTGCGGTGCTTATGGCGAATTCGGGTGGTCAATTGCCGGCGAGCCCTTACCGGTGGCACCGGCGACCAAAAAACGCGCCAGTGGCGCACCACGTGACCCTCTCCAGCCGAATACAAAGCACCGTGAACTGGCGTTTTTATTTGCCTGGGTCGCGAGTGAGCTCTGTTAACTGCTTCCTCGATCATTCTATGGTACAATGAGCACGCTGCATGCGCCAACAACATAAATTACGACTCTTTGAGATGTGCGTAAACACAAGCGGCTTCACAAAACTTTTCAAAATATTGACATTACCACAGTCTGTACAGCTGACAGGATATTAAATTATAAAAGTAATGAAAGGGCAGATGTAGAAATCAGTGTGGTGCTGCCCGCACGCCCGTCAAATTTCAATAAATTTCGAATGGATTTTCGATTAACTGTTGCCATGGAGGCTTGGCAGCGTCGCTTTCCATATTCTGTTTATTGTTATTACCTTTTTTGCGATCCTCAGTCTTCTCATAGCGCCTACCTCCCTTGAAATTGTAATGCGTATTCAAGTTTCGCACTGCATCACTATGCATACTTTTTTTTTTTTCAGCGGTGTAATAACGTGTTTTTACAGAGTTGTAAAGTAAAGTGATGTATGATGCAGCCCGTGTCTCAGAGCAAACAGACCTTGCTCAGGCTGGATAAATTCTTCCAAAAATGTTGACTTTCTTTGAAACATAAATTATATTTGTCTTCATTGTTTTCGCTATCTTGTCTCGGAGCGCAAAAGGGTGTCTGTCTCGATGGCTTCGTTTGCCACTCGAACCCGCTATTTGCCGCTTTTAGCGAGCATTGTTTCGTTTGGTTCCCTTTCCCGATTCGGATGTGACGATACCGGATACAGTCTGGCAGACAAGCTGCCCGACCTCTTGGAACTCGGGCAAAAATTGTGGCCGGTAAATTGCCGGCACACGCCTGAAAGCGCCACCGAACAGCTTGCACCCGCCAGCCTTTGACCACGCGAACGCCCTTGCCGAAGATATGGCAAAATATTTTGCCGGGAAATGACCACCCGAATTAGCCATTACGAGCAAAAACACAAGACGAGCACAATAATCCATCCGCTCCACAACGACGACATCTTAACGACATTAACAGCGCCAGAAGAGAAATGAAGTACCGAACCTGCGCTAGCACTTTTGAAACCACATCGCCATGTGACCACGTAGCTACGTCAACAGACTCGGGGCGGCACGCAGGCATAAGGAAAATTGTTTCATGTGCTATGCACAAGATGGTGCCACTTCGCTTCATCGTCAACCTTCATCCTCAACTGTTCCTCCTTCTTTCTATACCTCACTGCCCTTTGTTTTGAGCACGTTGTTCAAATACGGTGTTCAAATGAGAACAGGTTCAAATGAGAAAGGGTCGAAACGCGAAGGGCGTTTTGCGAATGGGTTCAAACGAGAAGGGTTCAAATCAGAATGGGTTGTTTCGAGATACACACGTGGCAAAACTATAGCCATATCTCAAACAAACAACGAAAGTCATCGGAATCCTCAATGTGTGTCTTTATATCTCGCTGCCTTCCCTTTGCGTAGGCTTTCAGGAAGATTCAAAAGCTCTCCGGACAAATATTCAAGAAAGCAACTGGAGAACCGGTGTTAGCCTTGGGCATAGCGTTTGTTGGCGAAAGGCAACCGGAATTATTTCCTAGTATCGCAAGTCTGGTTCGGTGAGTGGTTGGAAAAAATACTATTGATTGAGTGATCATATATCCTCAAAATTCGTACGCATTAGAAAGGAAAAAATTTATCATTTTTTAACAAATCAAGTCTATAAAAAGTAACGATTCAACAATCAGTGGAGCACAACAAAAAGTATTAGCAATGGCACTTTTGATAGAGTTGGAGTCGGCTATGGTAAAAAATAATCCACCCTAGGCCGCGGTTTTTGTTTTTTATGTGTAGCGCTTGCTCCAGTGTTCTAAAAAAACTGTTTTCAAAGTTTTATGTAAAAGGTCAGTCTAAAGAAAGTCATTTGCACCACTTATATGGCTAATTTTACTCGTATTAGGTGTCTGGTGGTGCTTAAGGACGATATTTCCATTGTTTGGCCGATTACGCGATCAAATCTGCACTAATGACTCTATATAAAAACGTGAAATAACAACTTGTAGTAAGTGCAGATAAGCCTTTATGTAGTTAATTTTAATCCACAAATTTAATATATAATTCGTCTTTTGCGTCTGCGTTCATGCCCATAGTATATCAAGATACTCTAGGATCCTCTAACTGGCTTATTTTATTGATTACTGAAAATATTAAAGGTCATAGTGAGGTCAATAGAAGCATAACAACATAAACACAAGGACATCTTTAAAAAATACGGACTCAAATTTGTGCGTATATCATCCCAGCTTTTCTATATAAATTGGCATCTTCTTAAGCACTGTAAGCATTTCAAAGAGTGCTTTGAACCAGTCTCGCGTGATGTCTGCAAGCGGACTCGACAAAAACGACTTCCCCAAGTCAAATCAAGTATTTAAATACCGTGCTTCGTCGTCGCCCTATCGCTGCAGTGAGACAGCAACGAATATCGTGGTCCTGCGGACTCACCATTCCTACCTGGATCGGAAAAAGGGTGTCAAACAGTGCATCATTTCAGCCCCGACGGTGTGGACCGGAGCCCCCAAGTACCAACCGGCCATCGTGAGCACCTTTTTTCCGGCACAGTCACTTATGTTAGTGCGAAAAACAAAATGTCCCGGATACTAACGAATAGCGCTAACGTTTGAATCTACACGGTGTCCGCAAGTTCATCTAGCGCTGCAAAACGAGCCGGGAAAGCTGGCGCCTCCACTTAAGAAGTTGGAATTTTCACCGAATGTGCATTCAGATGTTCAATTTTACCTGCCGGAAATTTCGAGGTGTTGTTCTTTTCCTGTGGAAAATAAGACAAATAATATTTCCAGGGTCAACAGCGGACGTGCTCGCAGACGGCAGAGATAACAATGATTGTAACATGTGGCACCTTTTATTGCAAGGCGCAGCAAGCAGACCACAGGGTCAGTCGTTTGCTTGCAAGGTCTATTCGTAAGACGCATCGTCACATGTAACAACCATCGTCATCTCGGTCATCTGCGAGCCTATTCGCCGTTAGCTTTGGCAAGGTCTCACTGCTCACACGAAGAGACTTACGCTTTAAAATTTTGCCAGAAAGAAATCCACCACCTAACTTTAATGAATTCAAAGCAAGTTTGAGTTTTCTATGATTAAGCGCCGGTTTTCCGGCCTGTGTGACAGCTCTAGATTGATTACAGACACCCTCTGTACTACCACAGCCTCTGACCCTTGTGTTATGCAAGAAAAATTTTTGCTTCAACTCAGTGACACCGCTCTTGTTTTCGTGGCCTAATCCCACAACTGGAGACGTGCGCGGGAAAAAGAAAAGTTTCGTTGTGGCTGGCCTTCTAAGATGGGCCGAACACTTAGACGGACGTCTTGGGAAGGGTTGCGATTCTGCTTTCAACGATAGAAGTAAGAGCCAAGTCAGACTGTCAGCTGTGACGGTGCTGGTATAGAAGAGCGCGATGACCCCAAACTTTCACTGCGCGTTTTATACTAACCATTGAGCTCGTCGTTCGCAAGTGATAATTGTGGTCATGACGTCATGAGCCCGAATCACAAGGTCTCTATTCATTATTTCTAAAACCTCACCAGAGAGTCTCGTCGCCAAGAGCGTTACGAACTTGCCTGCTAACAAAATCCGGAGTTATTTTCCAAGCAACTGACACAAACCGCCACCATGAAGTTGTTTTGTTTTTTCCTGTTTTCAGGCGGATGTCTTGGAGTTTATGCAAGAGCGCCAGTCGCAGCTTTCGCGAAGCATCTTGATGATCTCGTTCGGACTGTTCGTCCAAGCGTATGGCCCTTTAGGGAACAGGGACGGCCCCAACGACGTTCGATTCGGAAGCCCGTGCAACGCCAAGAGATCGTGGCTATATCCCTACATCACCGTAAGTCCGAGGTTGTCTGAAACGTTCACGTTCCGCGTATGAACGTCTTGCGTCAGGGTTCAATTGTACCTTGTTTCATACGAAGTCAGAGCGCAACCGGAGCTACGTATTGGTATAGGGTCGATAAAGGAGCATCGAAAGTGCAACGACGGGGATTTTTACGTTGCTAGGCGTGCGTCATTGGCTAAAACCATCAAACTCTGTTGTTAATGTACCGTGACCTAGCGATTTTATTTTGTATATCTGTGTTTGTGTGCCTTTTGACCCTTGACCACGATCCTATTTCTGGTAAGTGGAGTGTATAGTTTCTAATTTTCTTGTTAATATGAACCCCTCTCGACTCAACACATTCGTTTAGGCAAGATCGCAACGCATTCATCCCTGTTACGAAGGTTGTTTTCTGACACTCAATAAAGCGTTCATCAGCATTGTGATACTATTGTAGGAACCA